>JARJUX010000003.1:0-281967 GCA_030789285.1 Arthroderma sp. MBC 929 | reverse complement strand
CCCTCCTTGCGGGGGGGGGGGCGGGCAGTACACCGAGCGGCGTGTTTCGTTTCGAAGAGGAGAAAATAAGAGAAAAGGAGTATCTGCTCGGCAAACAGAGCTATAGCTGGTATTCGAGTACCAATGTTAGCTAGTAGTATCGAGTCGTAGGCGGTGATCCTGGTTTTCCTATTCGGAGGAATAGCCGAGACGAAGGCTTGGGATGCAACAGCTGTTTATGGCGTCGGCTACTCGCATCGCATATCCTCTTTAGGGCGAATAAGCACGATCTTCGATGTTCGGTCGCTTATCCGAGAGATTTCTTTCTTTCTGGTGTTTCCCAGGAAAAGTTCAGCCTACATTGAAATAACGGTGATTTTCTTCACTTTTTTCTTTTCTTTTGTTGTGATGATGTCATTAACTAGTTCGCATCGCCTTCGGCTCTCGCTGCTCAATGGAGTATTTTGTTTACCTGATCTATATCCAAATATCTTTTTCTATATACATTTCTATGTTTATTTTTATCTTTCTATCCGAATAGCAACGGATACTACTCTAGTCTTTCTATAGCTGTAACTAGTTGTACGCGGGACTCCTTCGCCGACCGCAAAAAGCACGCTTCCTCCCTCCTATTTCGACCCGTCTCTCTCGGATACAAGCGAGCTAATGTGCCCGCTAAGCCAGTATCTTCTCAGCACTTCAGAGCTCAGGTTCTTTGCCCCATCAACCCATCCAAGACACTCCTCGGCACCACACGAGCATCGAAAGGGCTGCGACATCTCCCACTCTGTGCTAGGGTAGAAGAACCGTAATTCTTCACCCTGCGCGATCTCCCGGATACTCCATACCTCCAGCGCACCCTCGACAGGGCCCTCTAGGTTGAGATGACCCTCAGGGCCGCCCGCCGACGACTCCGAGCCCATTGCCAGCGTTGATGTGACGAAGCGCACGTTCGGCCCGCATGAGTGGTTGCAGTACAGGAGGTCTGAGTTCAGCCGGATGTGTTGCGACTTGGACACCTGGACAGTTGAATAGTCCTTTGCGCTTGCGAGGGTGGTTGAGGTGTTTCTGGCGATCAGAGTGTTGGCCGGGATGTCGCGGCTGGCGGTCGCGGTGAGGTTGAATGATGGTGCGTTCTTGTCGTCGGAGCTCGATGCCAGGGCGGGGCTAGAGCGTACTTTGATAGCGGATGGGTGAGACGGTTGTGCCCATGTTTGCGCGACGGGCGTCGCCGTCTGCGTTTGCGTCTGCTGCTGTTGAGACTGCCCAGCTGCTGTGACTGTCATGGTTTCAGTTGTAGGTGGTGCGGTTTGTAGCCGGAACAGGTAGGTCTATACGTAGAGGATAGAAGACTCCAGGTGACTTGTTTCAATTCCGAAGAGAGCAGGTTTAAGGATATAGACGTTGTAGCGATCTGATGATGATGATGATGTAGATGTACGATGAACCAAACTGGAATTAAACAAAGAAGCCAGAAAAAGCAAAATAAACCCGTATAAGATTTAACTATCTATTCTCTACCCGAAGACGGGCAACCTTCGAAGCCCTTCGTCCATGTTCTGAACCTAGGCATCTCTTCTGCTTTCTTTCTGCCTTTCACGAGGGGCTTTTTCAATCTCCAAGACTTCATGTTTCCCGTCATGTCCCGCTTTCCGAGAAGCCGAATACGAGCACAAACTGGAAGTTTTCTTTGTCGAAAGGCATTTCACCACATGTGATGAAGGTTGCCATACAAGTAATCGAGATGAGATAGAAAGTTATTTCACAAGAGATACCTCGAGGGGTCAATAGGCAAGATCGTGGAAGTAGGAAAAGCTGAGGTCCAGGGTAAACAAACAACATGCGTGGACGAGCTCGGCCCGAGGGGGTCACCCTTTTTTTTCTCCATATATCATCTGCTCAGGGGGATGAATGGAACAATGGCGATGACGTTGTGGGAACTGGAAAAGGGAACCTCCGTTCAGAGACCTCTCGCCTATGATATACTGTGTCTGGCAAGTGATCCCACCACTGGGTATAAGGGAAGAACATCCTCGGGTAGAAGGAAATCGGTGAACTGTCTTGAAAATAATTTTATACAGGTAAATATCCATAGTTATGATAATCGAGTATCTCGCGCGGGATAGTAAATATTCTCGAGAGGTAATACCAGTAATAAGAATAAACCGTAGTATTTGGCACTTCAATATAGCTCCTATATTTCTTGCGCCTCTGAAAATGGATGGGGTGTGGTGACAATGCCGGATAGCTGCGGTCTGTATTTCTTCACAGCCAGCTCCAAGGCCTTGGATTTCATTAGTTTAGTGGCACAAGTTTCAGCAACATAGAAGGGGTTGGCCAGGAATAAATTTCCCGACTTGATGTAAGAATCAGTCGCTATCAATTGGTGAAGAGAGCTCGTAAATTCTCCGACCGTTGCACGCACGACCACCGATGATCGACATGTCTTTGAAGCCACAACATCAATGGAAAGCTTAGGAGGATGGGATTGGCTGACGTTCGGCCCATTCTCACCGATAGGACAGTGTCTGGTATCGTCCTTACGCCGAAAATTGTGCGTCAGAGTACTGCATAAATCCAACGACCCGGGAGCTGTAGGATCAATCTCAGATCCTGGCGAAATTGCTCTTTCAGGATTTTTTGAAGGGACAATGGCGCTATTACCGTTTTTGCAAAATTGTGTACTCGGTGTTTGACGTCCGCAGCCAATGACATTGTCTGGCAGGGACACATCACCACTGCACGAGGTACGGAGCTGCTGCACTTGACCTAATCTAATCTCCGGTTGAACATTTGCTTGGTTTCCCGAATCTGCCTTTCTGCATTGTTGCTGGCGTTGATGGCCGAGTCTAGCAGTGAGGTTGCTGTCAGGGACGCTGTGGTCTAGATTTGTTGTTTGAGCACAGCTTGACAACTCTATTATATTAAATTGTGGGGGTGATCTGACAGGTACCGCGTTCATGCTAAGCTGAACAGGATAGGCTTCGGGCGAGGTCCCGAAACGATCTTCAATGGCTTGCATGAAAGAACCACCCTCGCTAAGCTCCTCATTATCGGTGCCAGCCGTTGGTTTATGCGCGTACATCTTTCTTGCTAAGAGCGGATTAGTGTGGGTGCCTGACTGGACGCTAGGTGGCATCTCAAGACTATGAGCACCATCTGGCTTTCTTCTGGCGGCAGCTGTACCAGCTGATTGGTGGGGAAAAGGTGAATCTTGGCTGTGGTGCATGACTGGGGGAGCCATTTCATCAGAAGCCCCTTGACTTGAAGCAATGAAGCCTGTAAATGACTTGCTCGTTTCGCGTCGTGGGGTTAGTAACTGCGAGTAGGGATCTCTGGTACATCTTTGCTTCGCACAGAGTTTTGCTATTTCCCAAGGATTTGCTGCTCTTGCATGATGAGAAACCTGCCGGGTAGTGCCGTGTCTATGAATACAGGACGCTCGACCAGGATTTTGGGCCACCCTGGGCTTCCTGGGGGTGGGCAAACATCCCAAAGGCGGTGTAGATGGCCTGCCGCGCTGAGAATTCAAATGCGAAGTGGCCGATGATTCCTGAGGCCAGGTTAGATTTTCAACTACGGGTATACCCGCGGTCTTGGTCTGAAGCACCGTAGAATCGTCGGCTTTCGCCGACCAGCTATCTTGATTGCTAAGAGCAGTTTCATGGGTTTCGTCTTGCCCCCCAGCAAGCACCTCTCCATATGCCCTCTTCAATAAAACCCCGACTAAGGATAAGATATAGTGGCGATCTTCGAACTGTACATCATCCTTGCCAGGCTCAATATTTACATCATATATTCCTGGAGGGCAAGATAGAGAAATACAGAAAAACGGGTCAGTAACACTAGCTGTTTCTCGACCTGGCAAGCACCGCAGTCGCTGTTTGAGCAATTGCGTGATAGCCTTGCCAATTCCGCGAGTTGTTTTCATCGGCCGTCCATCAATAGAAACATACTGCTCCTTGTGATTTAGCTTGCTGAAATCTTTGGGTTGTTAGCGCTTTTTAATTCAGGCCGCATTGTAGAACCTACCTGCATCCCACTTGGGTAGTGCAGCTGAAAGCCGGATACCACTATGGTGCATCTGATTTGGGCCGATGGAGCCACTGAGCTTGACCACATCCTCGGCCTTGTCAGTAGATGAT
Organism: Arthroderma sp. MBC 929; assembly: GCA_030789285.1. Lineage (NCBI taxonomy): Eukaryota > Fungi > Ascomycota > Eurotiomycetes > Onygenales > Arthrodermataceae > Arthroderma > Arthroderma sp. MBC 929. The sequence continues at coordinate 277,843 of JARJUX010000003.1, read as the reverse complement.
AAAGATATTTCGGTGCAGGTTGCAGCTACTGCAGCCCCAGCGACTTTCAATATTGCATCGTTGTATGACGGTGGGGAATTTGGAGAGTATATCCAGTTAACACCATAGATTTTACCTCTCTGAAAGAAAACCTAATATTGAACCGTGCAAGTGCATAAGCATGTAAAAGCTTTTTTATGTCTGCTATCTGCCTCGTCCGGTTCTTCAAGGCCCTTTGCTTCCGAACAGGTAGAAATTCCAGGAAATTGTGCACACGGACAGTAGTACCCCTGGGATGAAACGTCTTTTGCAAGCTGATGTAAACACAGGGTCTGTGAGTGCAATTCAACCATGTCAAATATGTGTCACTTGCCTCAGAAGCTCCCCGCGCCTATCAAATTTCATTTCAGATGCCACCTGCTCTTCACCAACGCGGGTTGTAATTGCTAGTGAGCCACTGGTTTCAGCAATGCTAGCCAGGGCTTGACCACGGAACCCGAGAGAGGCCCCTCCGATTTGCCTTAAATCTTCTAGAGTCTGGATTTTGCTGGTATAGTTCCGCCTACAGGCGAACTCTCGGTCTTCAGGCGGGATCCCAGAACCATTATCCCTGACCTGAATGCTATCGATAGTGTTTGATGATATCTCAACGGAGATGGATGTTGCACCAGAATCCAGACCGTTTTCAATAAGTTCCTTCACCACAGAGTAAAGGTCTGGTAGTGCAGAAGCAGAACCAATGGCGCTTATCGTCGCCTGCTGTAGTGCTACTATTGGCATCTCGAAACTCGCTATCCCTGGAGGATAAAGAGAAATTGGGTTAGACCGAAGCTCTTGATCAGAAAAAAATACAATAATAGCTTTATATAATATCTACTATGCTCCCCAGATGATCAGTTCTTCGACTACACTCTGTATCTTCAACCTCGTCGTCGTTGTAAAAAAGTTGAGCTTGACTGTGCTGTGGAGGCTGAAGGTCTAATTCTGCGTTATGTAATCAAGGAACAGGACAGTGATTGGCTGTTTGGTAAGCGGCATGCCGTCGCCAAGCTATCAAGATACGCGATCTCATCTCTTTGCAGTTTCATGCCATCGTGGATTTTCAACGGGGATTTCAACGGTTGGTACTCCAGGAGTATCAGCGAGTTACTGGTAGTAGCTATGTCTAACTTCGAGATATCCCAACTTGCTATTCCATCAACTGCATTGTTGATTTCATGCCTCTCCTACTCATCACAATACCTGTTCTTCTACCTGGAACCTAGGCCATTGGAGACAGGCGAGGCGATCAAGTTCAATATATTGGTCCTTTGTATATGGATTTGCTATTACCGAGCTTGCACTACAGATCCAGGGCGTGTGCCTAGCAATTGGGAACCCGAGTCTGTCGTTGGTGCTGAGAGCCGCAAGGCGGACAATCTCAGGAGACAACGTTGGTGTCGAAGATGCGAAGCGTTCAAGCCGCCTAGGGCACATCATTGCAGGACTTGCCGAAGGTGAGATACCCGCTTCGGCTAAATCGACGCTGCCCCGACCTTCTACTAACATGTTTCCAAAGGTGCGTTCCGAAAATGGATCATCACTGCCCGTGGACCGCAAACTGTGTCTCTCATTATACCTTTCCGCACTTTATTCGGTTCATCTTTTATGCAGTGGTGTCGATGATATACCTTGGCTATTTCCTCTATATTCGTGGGTCTATAGTTTGGAATCGTCGACATATGCCGAGCGTGAGTATATTTTCACCATAAAAACCGCAGATCCTTGTACTAGCTAACTTTTTTTTAAAAGTATCTTGGGCCGTCGCTCCTACGACTATCACATCTTATTGTTATCGTTGTTCTTAATTTTGTCGTCTTGTTCACATTAGCAGTTCTACTTATACGCAGCTTGTGGATTCTAGCTGGGAACCAGACCACTATTGAAGGTTGGGAAATAGCGCGACATAAAACATTGCTTCGCCGTGCGCGCGTACTTGGAGGCTACTTAGATGGCCCTGATGGGAGTAAAATACGGATCAAAAAGCAAGAATTCCCCTATGATATAGGCATTTGGCAAAACCTGAAAGCAGGAATGGGCGGAAGCGGTAATGTTCGTGTCTTGACACACTCTTTCTCCTTTCAGGCTGTTTTCTGATTACGAGACCTCTTAGATTCTTAGTTGGTTTTGGCCATTCGCGGCGACCCCTGAACTGGGTACCGGGTTGGAGTTTGAAGTCAATGGTTTTGAAGGTGAGAAAGACTATCGCGTCACTGAAGAGCACGAATCTGACATTCGCCCGCTAGACGAGTCTCTATCATGGCCACCACCAGATCCGGATCGGATACACCGGTATACTCACCATAATGACCCCAAGGATACCTTGCTTTTTAATACCCAAGCCAACTTCAACAATGACGAGGTTGCTGCTTTCAGAAAAAGGCAGCTGGCGGACCAACAGCGGTACCAGCCTCAACCAGAAGTTTACCGTCGCCAGCCATTCCATAAGCGGTACGCGGCCCCTAAAAAAGACATGGCTTCATCCGAACCCAATAGTCAGGATGAAGATGAGAATTCCTCCAATAGCGGTGAAGAAGGTTGGAGAGATTCGGAAGGAGATCGACTGCACGATTTTGGAGTCGACGAAGAGGCAGAGTTCTATGACGAGGATGATATACCCCTGGCACAGCTGATTCAGCGCCGAACTGGGGTCCCTCAATCGTAAATGAACGCTGGTCGGAATTTGGGATATACTCGAAGGCGGCGTTCCTTTCTTGACACTTTGAGCCCAACATACCGTTAATTTGTGGCCAAGCTCCTCTTCCATTAAATGGATGGGAAGCCACATGATCTTGCGGGTTCCTCATGCCTTGAACGCACCTGAGTTCTTGGCTGCCGCTAAATCACCAGATTCATATCTCTACCTCCCTCTGATCCCAAGATACCAACTTTTCAACTGTTAGACATGAGGCTCCACTAGGTTAGCGCTGCCGCGTTTATGGTTGCTTTAGCGCCAACGGTCAACGGTTATGGATGCCTCAAAGGGCGAGATCTGCTAAACTTCCAGGTACTGCCGTGACCCGGCCTCTTGGATAAAACTAGGTGGTCCTACCCGAGAATAAGGGCCAACGGCGTGGGCCTGGGCTAATGCAGGGCTACTCAGATTACGCATGCTGCCTCGACGATGAGGCGAATTATTGCTGGATCGCGTTGGAATCTGGCTTCTTTGTGGATCGTCTCCGGTCTGCACGAGCCGAAACTGACCGAGGCTGGATAAATGCGAGGCTGTAAGGGCCTCCCTTGTCCCACGCTCTTCTCGGATAGCAGCATCGGGCTTCCTGTTTAGTTCAGGGCGCTGTATTTTTCATTCTTGTTTTCTGACGTATTGTGTTTCCCCAGATATACCGGGAGCAACTGCAGGGATGGAGAACGTTGGCTCGTGGACATGGATGGATACAGGGACCTTTCTTCAGCCCGACATTTCAGTCCATCCAGATCAAGCGCGTCTAGCGGCAGGGATTCTCGCTTGGGCGCAAAAAGATGCCTAATTCAGCAACGTCGGATAGCCAGATCGCGTGTTTATGCTATTTATGTGTGTATTTTATGCCAATTGAACGTGACGTAGCGCCATTATGTAAGCTCGTACTCATAATCCTTCCCAAACAGGAAAGTGACCGGGGCTCTGTTAAACATTCCCAAAGCGGAAGGACCACGCAGTCTGCATATCCGAACGTCTTCTTAGAACTTCCTATCGTGAAAATCCCAAGCGGGCTGCATCTTCAGCATCTTGTACATCTGCACATCTGCCGCATGTTCTTCTTCAACCTTCCTCTTCTCCACGTTTATAACCTTCTTTATTCCCTGGTGCCCGCCCGCAGCTGCATGAACAGATCGTTAGGCCATGTCTTCGGGTACAGCAGCCAGAGCTCCTCTGCCTGATCGCCTTGTGGGGATTCAGGCAATTACCGGTTATTTTGGAGCAGGTACAATCCGGCGTCGGATAGACGGTCCACTAGTGGCTTGGTCGCGCTGTTTCATCCCTTCAGGGAGAATGCCGTGATGGCGGGGGTGTTCTTTTCACCTCCAAGGGCCCCTCTCCTCCATCTTAGAAGCCGATAGCGCCATATCCAGACACGCGGCGCTCGGGAAGTCGTCTTGATAGGCTAGTTGCCACCTAATTTTAGCGGTTTTTAACGGATATCGGTGTGGAGCCGGTCGCGGGGTTTTCGCTCATCGCGCCGCAGAGTCGCCGCATCAAACAACCTCAAAGAATTGAACACCGGTGGTTAAAGGTTCTCTAAGAAAATATAATTGTGGCATTGGAAACTGTGTCTACTGAGATCTGTTTCGTGTTTACTGAAAATCGAGACCGAAAAGAACGCCGCAAAAATGGGAGAAGGAAGCGCGCATCAGGATGTGCTATTGGTGGTGTTCCCGTTCCCTGAACCAACCGCCTTGCTCGACGAGGTACGCCAAAAGCATCCTGGGGTCAAGATCGAGTATTTCCGGGTCAAGCAGGATGAGGATAGGGTCTCGAAGAGTGACAGTATTCCAAAAGGTACATTCCATCTCCATTAGGAAATTCGATCCTAGGCTACCCCGAAGTGCTTTGACTGCAAGGGGTAACTAACTGACTTTCGGTTCGGATAGACGTTTTGGCCGTTACGACCATTCTCTGCACTCTCCAGTTCCTTCCCAACCTTGAAGATGTACCCAGGTACGATACCCCTCAGCATAGATCGAGTGCCGAATGCAAGATTTTTACCCCATTTATTAACCATGCTCCATACAGGCTAAAACTCGTGCATTGCATTACAGCCGGGATTGATCACCTCAAGGATGACCCCATAATTTCCAGCACCGATATTCCAATTACCACTGTATCTGGTATTCATGGCCCTCCTATTGCTGAATGGGTAATCATGAATTGGCTCGTGTCAACTCGGTTGTATGACATGACTTCCAAATGGCAGCGAGAACATGTCTGGACAAGTAACAAGGGACTCATTGGTAAGATGAATGACCAGGTCCAGAAGCGGGTTGGTATTCTCGGTTATGGAAGCATCGGCCGGCAAGGTATGAATCTAATCACCATACACAAGATAAGCTTTGTGCAGCCATGTTCTAACCCGCAGATTGTCTCCAGTCGCCCGCGTTTCTGTTGCTTTGGGGATGGAAGTCCTTGCATATACATTCTCTCCTCGGCCGACGCCTGAATCAAGGAAGGATAATGGCTATATTGTCCCAGGCACAGGAGACCCTGATGGCACACTACCCGTATCTTGGCACAGCGGGAAAGACAAGGCCTCTCTTCATGACTTCCTATCTCAAGACCTAGATTACCTTTTGGTTGCAATACCTTTGACTCCATTGACAAACCAGCTGCTGGGCGCCGAGGAATTCGCCCTGCTATCCAAATCCAACACTCGATCCAAGCGCGGCCCTTTCCTCACCAATATTTCCCGTGGTAAGATCATAGACCAGGACGCCTTAATCGCTAGCCTCGAATCAGGCGAACTTGGCGGGGCCGCCCTCGATGTCACTGAGCCGGAGCCATTGCCCGCTGACCATCCTCTCTGGGATGCTCCTAACATTCATATCTCACCTCACATGAGTTCATTGGGAGTAGAATATATGGGCCGCGCATTTGATGTGTTGGGAGAAAATATAAAACGGGTAGAGAAGGGGGAGACTTTGATAAATAGCTACGGAAGAGAGAGAGGATACTAAGTCCAAGCATGCTGATCTAGACCATGTAAACATTGATAGAAATATAGGTAGACCAAAAGCTTCGAATCGAAGAAGTGAAGTTATAAATTTCCCCAAGCTCCGTGAACACCCCCTTTCTCTGAGTAGAAGCGAATGTAGATATGTAAATACAAAGAAGCAAAAAATATATAACCAGAAAGGTTGAAAAGGGAGAGAAGAAAGAAAAGTAAAATTCAATTATCCAACAGGAGATCATGGCGCTTTTGAGGGTATTATACCAATTAAAGCCCAAGAAAAAAGACCGACAAGAAGGCGTTCATAACTTCGTTATATGCAAACGTATTAAAGGGAAGAAAGGAATCACGCCAGAACGGAAAAAGCATAACGCCAATAAAATCCTGAATGCCTAAGTGGGAAAGAAAATGGGAACTGAGATCAACCAGGAAAGGGGAGACGATAAGCAGCCTCATCGTAAGAACCAGGAGGTGACAGCAGCGTAGAGATTTGGGTCCAGAAAGCATGAGAAGCGATGATGGATCAAGCAGTGGCGAGAAAGGAGGAACTAGATGGATAAAGACTGCAGTCTATGCCGAAGCTCTGCTTGCCCTTCTGCTCCGAGGCACTGGACGCTCCCATCTTCCCTATTTCCTTTCAATACGACGGATATATATTCGCCATCACCACCCTGGGCTCCGACGGTAACCCAGACAAATTTGCCGCCTGAGGACCCCATCCAGGATCTTTCTTGTGTTCCGCCCCAGAACATGTCGAAGGTGTTAATACCATCACTTTGTGTATCGCTGTCACCCATATCTGGAATCGAGGTGGGGGCGGTAGAAGGTATGGAAGATGAAGTAGCTGACCGAGTCAGGGTGGAATAGGCAGAAGTAGAGGAGGATGTGGTGAGTTGGGCGGGAGCAGAGGAGGGGATGGATTCTGAAGACGAGGATGAGGTTAAAGGTGAGGACGAAGGTAGGACGACTCTTCCGCCTAATCTTCCATTCCGCATCCAGCTACCTAGGACGGTGTTGATGAAGCCCAATTTTTCAGCGAAAAAATTGGCTTCTAAGATGTCGTGGAAGCGTTCAGGGCTGATGCCATGGGTTTCTCCTCCATCTCCTGATAGGCAGGAGAAGAAGGTGCTAGCGTTGTCAGAAATCACTGATCGTGTATCAAATCCGCTTGGGTGCATCTTCCCCTTTGCACTGAGGTATCGAGCTGCAGAGGGGGACAGGTGGTAAAAGTCAATCTGGCATGGAGAAGAGGCGTAGGATAAAGACCGGGTGCGTTTATCAGGAAGATGCATGACGAGTTTAGTATGGTCGGGGAAATTAAACTGATATGACTATGTTAGCATCCATCATCTTCTTGTATGTGTTTCCTAAACAGGAAGACTGCTCACCTGGAATGCCCCGTCCCCAAAACCCCATATGCCAACATTGCCTAGACGTTGGTAAAATTTTATATATTGCCTGGTTTGGTCCAGTCGGTCCCCTTTGTCTGACTTCTCGTCGGTTGGATTTGCCTCATCACCGCCTCTCCCTAGCGATCCAATCATATATTTGCCAAATTGATCGACCAGCTTGACGCGCTTTACCTTTTCAGCATTGCGTCTCGTACAATCGATCCCTGCCGCTGAGCGAGATTTACCAGCGTCGCTGGAACTGGGGCCCTTTACTTCAAAAACGCGGGCTGGTACAAGTGCCCTTCTTACCGCTCCACTGGGGCAGTCGCTATTGCTGATACCAACGTTTTCATAGAACTCAACAGGTGAACCGTTCCTGGGGACTAATTGGTCGGCTTCTGAATATGCCGGGCGACTGTTATCTGACTGTCCCTTAGCCCGAGCTTTTCGTCGTATATGCCGTTCGCCGTCTCGCACTACCACACAGCTCGCGGAATGGCCATGCTCAGCTTTGAAAACACAGCCAACACTGCCTTCATCCAAAACATAGCCGATACCATAACGGTTGGTGTAATCGACCCATTTAACAACGTAAGTGTGTGGTGTATAATTCGTTCCAGGAGGTGCTAGGCGCCGGCGTGATCGAACATTCCTCTGGGAATAGTTGGATTGCTGTTGGAGGGCTGAGAGATAGAGGCTAAGATCCTCCATGACCTCTTTGACGCTTGTTCCGGGCATGATATCAGGGCTATCATCAAGATGAATCAGGGGATTTGTGCCAAATGTGGACCGCGATTTGCCACTGGAGGTAATAGATTGAGAAGATTTCACTGCTTCAGTTCTACTCCGGCCTTGAGGCTTAGTTGCAGTTTGCTGAGATGCACTTGCTCCAGCTAACTCCTCTTTAGGACGCTGAGAAGCCGGCCCATGATGCTCGAGCTTCATACTTCTCACAGAGAGAGATGGGTAATAATCCTGGCTGCCTTTCTCCTCCCTGGACGAGATTGTAGTGCCCTTCTCCGGAACCTGTGCTAGATTACGGCGAGAGGAAATTGTCGCTTGCCGCCTTTGGCTAGCCGCTAAGTCTGTTGGAGCAGATATCGATTTTGGAAGGGTCGCTGTGGCCGCAGTGTTTCGCTCGCGAAGCGAGTGGTACGCAGCAGTTTGCCCCCTTGTTCGTATGGGCCTCTCAACTAACAAGTTGCGAGTATTGGCAACACCAGGTCCGGTGTACTCTCTTGGTACTTCCTCTCGCCTCACGCTTTGCTGTGCATTTCGAATTGGGCTGTCCTTTGGCACCTGCTTTGGAGCAACTGCCTGCTGGCGTAGCATCGCGGCGTGGTTCTTTGGTTGTGATTGTTTGTGTCGCATCTGGGCGGCTAAGGCAAGTTCTGTTCGAGCTAGTGCTGCGGCTTGCATCCTTAATGAAGAACTACGGGTTGTTCTGGTTTCATCCTCTTCGTCATCCTCGTTGTCAGCGGAGGGGCACTTGGTGTCGCTCTTCTGCTCTACTTCTGCAACGCTCCAATCTCGATCATTCCCAATATAATAGGTGTATACCTGATCTGCTGGAAGGGGCATTATTGGCTGAAGGCCCATCTGCTCTTCAGTGAGGCATTCCGCATATACTGATTTGGAACAGCGTTTACCACTAGGTTTTCGCATCTCCCCAGATGGCATCCTTCCAACGCCACATTCCAAGTAGAAGTCATTTTTGCAAATGAGATATCGCTCTTCTGCACTCCTGACGTGCGAGATCTTAGTAACATATTTTGAATCGTACTCCAAACCGTATCCTACGGCAGGCCGGTCGCCCCGAGGATCTTGCTTTTGGATCCAATGAGGGAGAGAATATCGGCATTCTGGCTCGAGCTCACGCGGTATGCAACCGCTGTACATGTTGAAAAACTCATGATCGACTATCTCGTCTGGCTCGGGTCGTTCATCTTCATCGAGGCTTAAACAAGCGCTAACCAAGCTTTTAGCCTCATCAGGGATATAATTAGCACACTCAGATTCTTTTGGCCAAGTATACGCCAGTGACCTGACTTTCTTGTAGATTTCCTCCTGGGTCTTCGACTGAAATGGTGGGTAGCCGGTAAGAATGGCAAACCTAGTGTTTATTAGAAACTGTAAATGGTGTGTAGCAAGGGGTGAAGTCTGGTAACTCACAAGATGACCCCCAGGGACCATATATCAACTTTTTGGTTGTGACCCTTCTTCGACTTGTCTAAAACTTCGGGTGCAATGTAGTTGGGCGTTCCACAGAGCGTCTTCCGCCTCCTCTCATCTTTTTCACTGAGAACAACGGCGGCCAGCCCAAAGTCGCCAACCTTAATATTCATTCCACGGTCTAAAAAGAGGTTGCCAATCTTTAGATCTCTATGGGCAACATTTCGCTTGTGTAAATATTTTATAGCACCGCATAGCTGGACCATGAACCTGCGAACCTCCGGAAGGCTGAGGCATTTCCTCTTTTGGACCATTTCCATGACGGACCCGTTCTGGCAGAGCTCAAGGATCACGTAGGTATTTGTTTCGAATGAGAACGCGCGGTAGAAAGAGACGATATTCGGGTGGCGCATTTTCGAATGGATCTGTAGCTCAGTTCGGAACTAAAGTGAAATACAGTAAGTTATCTCTGGCTGGTTGATGTGCAGACGCTTGCCCATTGGCAGATGTTTAATAGCGTACTTTCTCTTCCATTTTCTTTTGGCTCATCTCTGATTTCACAACCTTCATTGCGAAGATGCGGTTGTTTCGCACCAGCCGCCCTTCATAACAGATCGCAAACCCTCCTTTGCCCAGAAAGGCTCCAGTTTCGTATTGCTCCCCATCGTACCCCGGTTCAGTGACTTTTGGTGGAGGTGGTGGCGCATGATTCCTCTGTGAGGGTCGTTTCTGTGCAGGTATTTCCCGTGCGGTGGGCTTCTTCGTAGGTGCTGGCTTTGGCTTCGATGGAATGTTGATAGAACGTGGAGATAGGGCCTCCATTGACGCAACGGCTGATCGCTTCGAGGAACATATAAAACGTGAGTTATTTCTCCGTCAGAGAGGCTGCTTGATGATATAGAAGATGGCTATCAATGCAAATGGATGTGTTCTTTTGCAGCTATTGATAGATAATTCGATTGTAAACCATGCCGGGGTTGCAGAGAGAGGGTAGAAAGTCGATCTAAGGCGGTCGCTCGTCGAAAGGATAAAAGAAAGCTGAAAAGACAATACAAGCGAGTAAGCAAAGCAAATCTAAAGCCAAATGCCGAACTTTTGTCGAGAATATCTATCCATATAGCGATGTTTGGAGGAGATGAGAAAATTGGCGATGACCCAAACAGGAACTTTGTAAACATTGTCCGGGAAACGGACTAGCGCCGGTGCCAAGCCTCGTTAGCGTCCGCAGCGGCAGAATTATGTCATCACTGCCGAAAAAGATCCACGATGAACGTTGGAGTCATTTCTGGGTTAACGAGATGCGGTAGACATTCTGATGATACTGTTCTGAAATATTTTAATCTATAGACCTGATTGTCAAGACACATTCTTCATTGCCTGAGTATGGCGTTGTGATAGTTTCTGTCCCACCGCCACAAAGTGTACCCCGCTGTGCTCCCGTCTAAAGTTCCGCCGATAGGATGCGACTGCGATCAAGATGGCGACCCTCACTTTGAAGATATCCTCGCTCGTTATTCGAACCCTTTCTAAACCGATCGCTGTGAGTCACTGCAAGCTGCCGTATAGTTTTTACAAGGTTTTATTCGGCCATCGCTAACTACGAATCCTCCTACAGAATCAAATAAAAGCACAGGCAAGAGAACATGAGCGGTTCCGCCGGATCTGCGTGTCGTTCGCGCAAGCAATCCATCGTGTGGATATGCGGCTGAGGCTGGGTGGCTCCTATACTTTTGCCGCAGAGAAGAGAGCAGCTCGCGAAGCCGAGGCGTTAGCTAGGAAACAGAAATCCCAGATTCCCACTGTGAAAACGGAGGCACAAACAAAAGCAGATGAAGTCGCTGAAGCAAAAGCCAAAGAGAAGGCCCAAGAAGCTGCAAAGCCCCCTCCTCCTCGGATACGACCGCTTTCAGAAGCAAAGGCTATCGATTCCGGAGCCAATATTCTCAGTGAAGCATTTTTGTTCCTAGTTGCTGGTGGGCTCATAATATTCGAGTCAATGCGCGCGCGGAGGAAAGAGGCTTCAAGAAAGATTGATGTTTCCGAACGTCTAGACGAACTTGAAGAGTCGGAAAGGGCTGCACATCGAGGGTTGCTCGCTCTCGAGAAAGAAGTTCTGCACCTACGAGCTGAGCTGGAAAAGCGTTCACAGAAAGATATGAAGAGGATTCTCCCGAAGGAGCTATGGAACCTGGAAGAAGAGGAAGAGGAGGAAGCTGAAGTAGAAAGTCTTGGAACGCGGCTACTCAGCTTTTTTCGGTTTCCCACGGGAAGTTTTACCAGCAACAAGGAACCAGCTTCTCCATCTACCCCTGAAGACCTAGCTGCAAAGCCCATATCCTCCCCGACGACCTCACAAGACAAATAACCCCCGGAATGTGTTATTCCCAACATTGGAAGAGTTTAACATACTTACTCTTATATTTTGCTCCGCCTGCCGAATGGATTTCGATATCAAGATACCCATGAACAAATATTACATGCTGCTCAGAAGAGCTTCGCATAGTACGATAATCTACCTGCATCCTCTCACCTCTGTCTATACACCACTCATACCCTCCATTCTGTTTTAGTTTAGCGATATTCCCCCTTCAATGTACAGTAGACCACCTCGAGATAGAAATATAGACATGTCAAACAATGCTGCTGCCTTGCTGACCTCCTGTCTTCTCAAGCCCTTCCTTCTCCTTTCTCCTGGCTTGGATATCAAACGGTCACACAACAGACCTTGCTAGATTTTCGGTTGTTGCTTCATATGATTTTGCCTCTATAATTTCTCCCTAATGCCAATAAGAAAGTGATTCTGTTCTTTTCCCATCAAAGGAAATCTCATGATGAAGTAACTGTTCGAGAACAGCGCCACAGTATAAGCCACTATAAACACGTGACCTGCGACGTAAGCCGAGTCCTTGAGCCCGCGGCCGAAAGCATCTTGAGGACTTCCAACAATCGTCCTTTTGATACCCGATAGCTTCTTGTTGTATTTTCTTCTTCTTTTCCTTTCTTTACCGTCACTCGCTGCTCTCTCTTTTTTTCTATTTGCCTAGAAGAGTAAGGGTTTTGCGCCCTCTTGGTAACTCGCGCCAGCACCTTTCGCATTTCGTGGAGAGTAAACCGGCCTACTGATAACTGTCGGAGACGATGGTGAGTATTCTTTTTCAAGGCGCCAGCATTTCCAGTTTTTTCAGTGTATCTTGGAGTACTAATCCGTTCTATTTTTAAGGGTTATTCCAAACGCCCGAGAGAGGGCAAGAGAGAGAGGGGTGGTTTTGGAAGATCGAAACAAGGCGGCGAAGGTGGAAAGCCGCAAGTCAGGAAGGCCGCATTTGAAAGTACGAAAAAGAAGGAAATTGGCGTGTCGGATCTTACTTTACTCAGCAAGGTTTCCAATGAGGCCATAAATGAGAATCTGAAGAAGCGCTTCGAGCATGGAGAGATTTACGTATGTCGCCCAAGAAGTAGTAGATGGAACACACACCCGGATGTGCGCTGACCTCTTGGAATCTAGACATATATTGGCCATGTGCTTGTTTCCGTCAACCCGTTCAGGGACCGTGAGTGACAGCTTTCCGCGTTTCTTCATACCGTTTCTAATACGCTGCCTATGTAGTGGGTATCTATACCGACAAGGTTCTCGATTCCTATCGAGGGAAGAATCGACTTGAAGTCCCCCCGCACGTTTTTGCCGTCGCCGAATCCGGATACTATAACATGAAAGCCTATAAGGAAAACCAATGCGTCATTATTTCCGGCGAGTCTGGAGCAGGGAAAACGGAAGCCGCTCGGCGATTGATGCAGTACATCGCAAGCGTATCGGGAGGAAGCGATTCATCTATCCAAGAGACGAAAGACATGGTACTTGCTACAAATCCCTTGCTCGAGTCGTTTGGTAATGCGAAAACTTTGCGCAACAACAATTCTTCTCGTTTCGGAAAATACCTCGAACTTCAGTTCAATTCGGTGGGAGAACCCGTTGGAGCTGTTATAACAAATTATCTTTTGGAAAAGTCGAGAGTTGTTGGTCAAATCACCAATGAGCGAAACTTCCATATATTCTACCAATTTACCAAAGCGGCTCCCAAAAGTTATCGAGGTATGTCCCATTGTGATAATTAGAAAGTGCGTGGGCTCGACTACTGACATTTGTTTCAGAACTCTTTGGCATACAAACACCCGATGCCTACGTTTATACCAGCCAGTCGAAATGTTTCGATGTTCCCGGAATAGACGACGCGTCAGACTTCCGAGAAACCCTAGAGGCTATGAAAATTATCGGCTTACCGCAATCGGAACAAGACAATATATTCCGTATCTTATCTGCTATCCTCTGGCTAGGTAATATGCAGTTTGTTGAAGACGATAACTCCCATGCTTCGATCACCGACCGGTCGGTCATTGATTTCGTTGCTTATCTCCTGGAGGTGGATGCCGATGGCGTGAGCAAAGCCCTTACCCAAAGAATCGTCGAAACCGCGCGAGGCGGCCGCCGAGGCTCCGTTTATGAAGTCCCTTTAAATTGCGTCCAAGCCATGGCGGTGCGGGATGCGTTAGCTAAAGCGCTTTATTTCAACCTATTTGATTGGATTGTTTCGCGTGTAAACGCATCCCTAATTGCAAAAGGGGCCGTTGCTAACTCTATAGGAATCCTTGATATCTATGGATTTGAAATTTTCGAGAAGAATTCCTTTGAACAACTTTGCATCAACTACGTCAACGAAAAATTGCAGCAAATCTTCATTCAACTTACTCTTAAAACCGAACAGGAGGAATATGAACGGGAACAGATTAAATGGACTCCAATTAAATATTTTGATAATAAGGTCGTTTGTTCGCTTATTGAAGATAAGCGACCTCCAGGGGTGTTTGCAGCATTAAATGATGCTTGCGCGACTGCGCATGCGGATTCAGGTGCGGCCGATCAAACATTCGTGGGCCGGTTGAATTTCCTTTCACAAAACCCGAATTTCGAGGCTCGACAGGGTCAATTCATCGTTAAGCATTACGCTGGTGATGTGGCTTATGCTGTGGAGGGAATGACGGATAAGAATAAGGACCAGCTGCTCAAAGATTTACTGAACCTTGTGGGCTCGAGTAGCAACGGGTTTTTGCTATCCCTTTTCCCCAACCGGGTGAATCAGGACGACAAACGCCGACCACCAACCGCTGGTGATAAGATCAAAGCGTCCGCTAATGACCTTGTGGCGACGTTAACTAAGGCTCAACCATCCTATATTCGAACAATCAAGCCGAACGATAACAAGTCACCTAAAGAATATAACGTTGGCAATGTGATGCATCAAATTAAGTATCTGGGTCTACAGGAGAACGTACGAATTCGAAGAGCCGGGTTTGCCTATCGTCAAACGTTTGATAAATTCGTTGAACGCTTCTACCTCTTATCTCCAAAGACGTCATACGCTGGTGACTACACTTGGACAGGCGACGCTGAGTCTGGAGCCCGTCAAATCTTGAAGGATACAAGTATCCCCACCGAAGAATACCAAATGGGAGTTACTAAGGCTTTTATCAAGACTCCGGAAACTCTCTTTGCCCTCGAGCATATGAGAGACCGGTATTGGCATAACATGGCGATCAGAATTCAACGCGCCTGGAGGAATTATCTCAGGTACCGCATAGAATGTGCTATCCGTATCCAACGATTTTGGAGACGCGTCACTGGTGGCCTGGAATTCATTAAGCTCCGAGATCAAGGACACAAAATCCTGGGCGGGAGAAAGGAACGCCGTAGGTACAGTCTTCTGGGTTCCAGACGGTTTTTGGGTGATTATCTAGGCATTGGGAACCCTGGTGGATTTGGAGAACTTGTCAACAGTTCTATCCGCCTCAGTGGTGAGTACTATTGGTCGCTCATAGCTCATCCACCGACTCCTGATCTAACCACTTCTTAGATTCTGAAAACGTACTCTTTTCGTGCCGCTGCGAAATACTCATTGCGAAATTCGGTCGGTCAAGTAAGCCAGCACCACGACTTTTGATCCTAGTAAGTTGACCTCGCCACCCCCATTCTGTCTTCAGCCATCAATGCTAATGATATACGCAGACCTCGCGCAACGTATATATCGTCGCTCAGAGCGCTGCAAACGGCCAACTTAATATATCCGCGGAACGCACCATACCAATCGGCGCAATAAAGTCCATTGGAGCTTCTACCCTCAAAGATGACTGGTTTTCAATAGTTGTGGGTGCTCAACAGGAACCGGATCCTCTTATTAGCTGTATATTCAAAACTGAATTCTTCACCCACCTCACAAACGCACTTCGTGGACAGCTTAGCTTGAAGTTATCGGATGCGTATGTCAGCCCCTGTCGTTGCTGTATCATGTTTGGAATGGTCTGCTAACTACGTTCTAGCATTGAATATAATAAAAAGCCTGGGAAGATTGCCGCTGTCAAGGTGGTTAAAGACCCAGCAGTACCCCGTGACGATGTTTACAAGAGCAGCACCATCCGTACCGGCCCAGGCGAACCACCAAATTCAGTATCCAAACCGACACCCCGGCCCAAGGCTGTTGCTGGAAAACCCATCAGCAAAGGCAAACTCCTACGGCCAGGCGGACCTGGCGGCGGACCATCCAAGCTTTCTCAAGCCGCCGCAGCTCGACCGAAGCCGCGCCCTACTCCTGCCGCACAGCCATTACCAGGTGGCACCCAGCAAACTTCAGTGCTAGAATCCAGGCCTGCCCCCCGACCTGTTCCAACTGCTCCTGTTACACACAATCGCACAGCATCGGCAGCTTCACAATCACGACCTCCCCCACCCCCACCACCTGCCGCCCCCCCGGCGCCCAAAAAGGATACCGCCAAAGTTCTGTATGACTTTTCCGGTGACAGCCCCAATGAACTGACGATACACAAGGGAGAAACAGTTCAAATTATGGCTCGCGAAGGAAATGGTACGAAAATCCCCTCCAATTACTAGTAGCCCCTTTGAGAATTTTCGTTTACTAACTGACACTCAAATCTAGGTTGGTGGCTGTGTATGAACTTGTCCAACTCAGCGCAAGGCTGGGCTCCCCAAGCCTATCTTGAAGAAATAGTAGCACCTCCGCCGGCCGCCGTTGCTCCTCCTCCACCACCTCCACCCCCTGTTGCTCCCCGAGCTGCCTCACAAAACCATGCCCAACCAACTCCCAACGGCTCCGCGTTTGGAGCAGCAGCCAAAGCGAAATCAAAGCCCGCCCCACCAGCTCCACCAGCAAAGAGGCCCATCAAGTTTCAAAAACAAGTCGGTTCGGTAGCACAGCGGGACAGTGCCGTGAGCATGAATACTGCCAATTCTTCTGGCGGTAGCGGCCGTGCGACTCCTAATAGTATGAACAATCCGGGTTTAGCGGGTGGTCTCGCGGAGGCATTGAGACAACGTCAACAGGCCACGCAGGGAAAACATGATGATGACGACGATTGGTGATTGATGGTTGAAATTGAAGCTGATAATTTTTTTTAGATGTTTTCTCTTGTTTTCGCGCTTACACCCCTTTCCTGCTCTTTTCATTTCCGTCTGTAGAGAAAGTTATGTTGTATGGCTTGGGGCATATGAGCGTTTTCTTCTCTTTTGATGTAAATAGCCCCCCTTTTTAAACAAAAGATATTTTTAGAATCCTTTGCTTGACTGCTGTCTTCGTTTGCAGTTTCTATCAGAACCCGCGTGAGACCCACCCTTCTGAGATCCAAGTTAAGAGTAACCCCAATTCTCCTAATAGCTCATGGTAATAGTATGTATATCTGACGTATATTATATAGGACAAGGGCCCATAGCCGTGCAATCGCACCCGAAATGGTCAGAAATCAAATACAGAATGAGAAGCCAAAGATATAACGCAGGAGATCGTAACGGGTAGCGGCCTCAGCAATTGACAGTATGTACCTTAGTTGCGAGGCACAATAGACCGTGGCGTTTAAAGGAACTTCTTCGCGATGTTCAGCAAATCAGATCCACCAGATTGACCGCCCAAACGGCCAGCGAGACCTCCAAGTCCACCAAGGCCACCAGCACCACCACCGCTTCCACCCTTCATATACATCTGCAACGCAATCTTCGCCGCTGAGTTAACAGCAGATTGTTTATCAGTAGCCTAAAACACAGTTAGCACACCCACACCCTCAACACCAATTACAAAAGATATAAAACCAATTCGGGTAACATACAACTTCACCCTTCTTATTCTTCTGCTCCCACAGCTTCCCAGCCTGCGCCATCGCAATGCCAATCAACTTATTCTGATCCTGCGCACCACCACCATTCTTATCCTTCTGGTCCCCCGAGCCCATAAACATCTTCAAAGCCTGCAATGCAGCTCCCGAACCAAGTGTCTCGGCATCATTCTTCCCACCACTGCTTCCACTCCCACCACCATAAAGCGCCTGATGAGCGCCTGTGATTTTCTGCTCGTCTATATCCTCTTTTCCAAACTTGTCTTTGTGCTCGGAGATGAAGCTGACGGCCTTGCTAAAGAAAGAGCTATCTTCGTCATCATCTTCGTCGTCTTCCTTGCTGTTTTTCTTATGGTATTGGGCCTGGTTGACGGCGGCGTTGAGGTCGATTCCACCGCCTTGGTTTGGGTTGTTGGAGGGAGCGGGCTGGGTTGAGAAGTCGGCGGAGGTGTCGTAGTAGTTTTGGCCGTAGGAGCCGCCGCCACCGCCGGATTGGATGTTCTGGAAGTTGGACATGTTGGGTATGTGCTGGTGGATGTGCTGGGGGAGAAGAGGATGGAATTGTGATTGTATTGAGAGAGGTAAGTAGAGGAGAGAGAAAGGTATACTTATAGGTGTTTTTGTGTTTGTTTGTGATGAGGCTTGGTGAGGGGCAACAGGAACTCCCCGCCACTTCACTCAGCCAGCCCTGCATCGCGTCTCCACATGTGGCGAAGAGCTCGCAATGCTTCTGATGTGTTTAAGCCACATCGTATCGCTAACAGCAGATCTCGATCGTCGCTATGATCTGAACTGCAGTGTGTTTCGTGTATAGGAGTTATACGAACCGGCACAAGTTGGCACTCTGGTTGAATGCTATCGAGATGGGCTAATGCTCTACAGACAGATGTGAAATATTCTTGAATAGGCCCTTCGGTTAAATCATGACTAATTTCTGTTGATTTCTCGTAGAGACTCAATACATACATGCATGTTTGATATGGGATACCTGTGAGAATATTCTCTGAAAGCAGGTCATCGGCAAAAGCCGTATCAAAGTGAAAAAAGGAGGGAAACAGCTGAAATATGAGGAGAAAAAATATGTCCCAAAGTCAGCCTATGCAGCCTCCTTTTCTGGGAGCGCCTCGGAAGACTTCTCGGGCGATCCTCCAACCATGCCCATCTGTGCTGCAAAGGTGGCCTTTGGCTTCCATTTGGAGGATGTGCGAGGGTTGGTCTCTTCCAACATCTTGTCGACTTGCTCGAGGGTAAGTCCCTTAGTCTCAGGAACAAGCATGTAGGCATAGACGAAGCAGCACACGCAAAGCGAGCCCCAGAGGAAGAAGACCTTTGGACCGAGATTTGCCTGGTCTTGGCCGACGAGATAGGGGGTAATGACGGCGATGATCTAATCAAGGAAGCGTGTGAGTTAGCTGGGGGACATACTCAGCTGCCATGAGGTTTGAAAACGAATAAGACTTACGCAGTTCCACAACCAGTTAGAAGCAGTGGCCAATCCGACACCGCGAGCACGAATTGGGAGAGGATAGATTTCACCAATGACAACCCAGGCACCGGGACCCCAGGTGCTAGCGAAGAAGAAGATGTAGATGCAAATGAATGAAATCATCGCCGAGACAGATTTTGGATTATCACCGTCGGTTACACCGATGATAGCAACGATGAATTCGCAAATGAACATTCCCAATGCACCGTAGATGAGGAGAGGTCGTCTGCCAAACTTCTCAATGGCCCAGAAAGAGATGGGAGTAGAGAAAACATTGACCAAGGTGGTAACCAGGCCAATCAAAAAGGGGTTCTTGATTGTTCCGAGGTCTTGGAAGAAGGTGGTTCCGAAGTAGAAGATGAAGTTGATACCAGTCCATTGCTGCATCATTTGAAGCGAGGTGCCGAAGACAACACGTCGGAGGTTACTGGACTGGTCGAAGAGGCTGCCAGTGAAGCAATTGGCCCATGACGATAGATACCCCCCTTGAGGCACGACCTGAAGCTCGTACTCGTGATTGGCGATAATCTCAGCGAGTTCCTCCCTGATATAGTCCGAGTCGACGGGCTGGCCTCGCACAGACGCAAGAACCTTGGCGGCCTTTTCGTGCTCTCCCTTCTTAACGAAATAACGAGGTGTTTCGGGCAAAAGAAAGAGGCCAACGGCGAGGATGATAGCCCACAGCATCTGGAGACCAATTGGGATACGATAAGAGCCAGAGTCCATTCTACTCTCAGTTCCATAGTCGACGCAAGCAGCTATCATGAGACCAATCGTGATGCAGAACTGGTATCCGGAGACAATAGCACCACGAACTTTACGAGGGGCGATCTCGGACATGTACATGATGATAGTGGCAGAGACGAAACCGACACCGAATCCAGCGATGAGACGACCAACGACAAGAAGTGGTACAGTGGAGGATGCTGTTTGAAGGACGACACCGACGTTGAACACAACACAGCCAGCAATGACAGTGGTACGACGACCGAAGAAATCAGCCAGGTCACCAGCCATGATGGCGCCGAAGAAAGTACCGGCAGACAGAATCGAAGTAATCAAGGACTTTTGCCAGGAAGGAAGGGCGAATTCAGTAGAGTCCGCAGGGAAATCGGCCTTTCTAAGATCGGTGAACTCCTCGATAAAGTACTGCATACCCATAACACCGCTGATATAACCAGAGTCGTAACCGAAGAAGATACCACCGAACGCTGCGAAGGCACACATGAGGTAGGCCTTTAGGGTGACCGGGGCCTCAACCCGCGTCACGTCTGTTGTTCCAGCCATTGGTAGCTCGAGTCTAGAGAGAAGATGTGAGAATGATAGCTTGTAGAGAGATGGAGATGAAGAGGAAGAGCAAAGAGAGAGAAAGAGAGAAAGAAACAAACAAAACTCACTTCGTTTGTCGCGTGTGCTTGAATTACCCAATGCGGAATGCCAAGGAAAAGCTCACAGCGGAGGGAAAAAAGAAAGACTGAAAGACGAGCAGAAAATCAGCATCGCGTGGCGGGTTTATATCTGGGCTCGTCTGGGTTTATATGAATATCTGGAGTCTCCAAGCACTCACTAACGCATGAGAGAGACATGGAGGGCAGGGATGATCACTCTGAACAACGGCCCCCCCTTTTTTCTTAATGCTCTGTCGCTCTCTGTTTGCCTCCAGCTGATACCCTTTTTTTGAGAAACGCTACAGTACCCTGCGTGCAGCAATCTGCATCCTTGTCCGAAAATAGAGTGAAAAAAACAAAAAAAAAACTGCAAGAGGGAAAAAGAAAAGAATTGTTTCCGACGACTAGGTTTACTCTCATGCTGGCTGGTGTCTGAGGACAAGTGATATGCAGCTGCATTGTCGAGACACCTGTGACCATGCATGTTCTATATGTTGCATTGTGCTCTTCGCTATGACGTTAACAAAGGCGATTCAGCTCTGTGCACCATCGGCAAAGAGCAAGTTTAGTGCTACATATGCTTACTGCCCAGGCGCCATTTCAAAAAGGCAGAAAAGGGCGAAAATCTGGCAAAATTAGCGGTACACATGAGTTGTATTCGCTGAGATTGAATCCCAACGTCGGGCTTCTCCACAGACGCCCTCAGATCCCCCACCCAATAATATAGTTTATTATGTGGGATGTGGGATGATTATGGGCCCCGGTCAGTGAAAGAACTGAGGACGGGCAACAATAACAGAGCCAAGATCGACGGGTTCGCCGAAAAATGAAACGAGCTTTAGCTTACCTCCGAATACGTTGCGAGGAACGGACTGGAACTCGCAGCCGAGCAGTCGTTTTAATTGGCCGAATTTCACTTTTTCTTCCGCCTGTCGTCTCATGTTGGCGGAAGCAAAAAAGAAAAGAAAGGAGAATCTATCGTCCCTTGTGCGACCACCACCTGCCAGAGGGCAGGACGTAGTTGGTGAACGGGATGATTTCGGTATTGCACAAGCGCCATAAACGGGGAGGCAAAAAGGAACAAAAGCCAAAAACGGAGAACCGATGAGAAAAAGGATTAGCAAAAGTCAGCCGGTTTGATCTACCTCAGCGGGGGCCTCTTGGCCTCCTAAATGCTACTCTAAATTACTACAACGTCTGGAGGAAGGTTGTTTGGCGCTTGGCCTTTTCTTGGGCCGCTTCAACTGGCCTTTTGGATGGATCCAAAGGAGGTTAAGCCCGTCGTTTGCTTGCCTGTCACGTGGAGATCAATCTTGCATCTTGATGCTCTCTCTCGATGGACATAAACACGCTGAGTGATTTACATGATGTACGAAATCTCCGAAGTACAGACGCATGTATGTTTCCTTTTTCAACATTCTAGAAGCGGAGTGAAAGACACGAATTCGGTATCATGTCGGATGCTATCCAGTGAGGCTAGCTACATACATCTTCCATGCTCAAATGCATCGGGCCCGGAAGTGATAGCCATCAACTTCCTCCTCCGATGCCGTCCCGCATAGAGCGACCTGTGGATGCCCACGTTTGGTTTTACTTCCCTAAGAATTCACACAAACACCTTCACTGTCGAGGTCTTCCAAGCGTTGATAGCGGATAAGTGCATAATGTGCGTCATCGTACGCCCACCCAGAAACATACATATCCCTATGCGTCTACCCTGTCAGTAATTGCACCGCCATAACTGTCGCGAGTAGTAGGACAAATTCCAGCTAATTCACCGATGAGGGTCAAGAGCAAAAACATTCGGGAGCCTTGCACGGTTTTTGCGTGTAAGGTTAGACATCTTCGATCGCTGGATGAGACACTATTAAAAAAATCAACTTGTCTAAAAGATCAAATGACCTTTGGTTACCTCAGGTCTTATTATTTTTTGATAGCTCGGGCCTGTGAGATTTTGAGTTCCGAATTTGAATCTTCGAGCTTTACCACAGCAGCAACAGTCACGGCTGGCCCCATGAGATGAGGTTGCCGATAATAAGCTTCCTCGTATTGACTAGGCTAGGGCCCTCACTAAATGATCCTCCCTAGCTTGAGGATGAATCGCAAAAAAACGGGATGGGAGAAATCAAAGTTTTCCTTTTCTCGGAGAGCTCCGCCGGTGATCCCTGGTAATATCGCGCTCTCTTAACGCAATTTGTCGGGAAGAATCTGAACGGCACAGCATCATCGGCACATATCTTCTGTACAAGAGAACTCGGCGAAGCTTTTTTAAAATCGTGATAATCAGGGCAAAGAGTGACGATCAGGTCCCACTCTTTCATGATTGAATTTTTGTTGAAACCTGCGGTGTTGGTCGAATCACCCTTTATTATCACTTTTAAAGAAGGTCGTCTGGTGGCGTTGTTCACATGTTGCGACTGGGTACTTATAATGAGCTGTCTTATAACTTAGGGGGCTAGGTGTGGGCTGGTTCCCCGGATTCAACAATGGGGAGAGAGCCAAAAAAGAGGAACAAAAAAAAATCCTTTTCCCATCACAAGCCAAAGCATGAATCTCTATCCCTGCTTAGCGTGGCATAAACGTGCATGAGAGAAAGTCTGAGAGCCTTCGTGGCCAATCATCGATATGATCCCGCTCCGAGGACCTTCTGGCTGTTTTTGGTATCAACTCCCGCTGCTCTCATTGGAGTTGTTTTTTCTCGCCCACACACGCCACTTCCTCCAAGGGATCAAAGTTAGCATATCTGCAAATGGAACTTCGCTACGTGGATAATCACGCGGACTTTTGACATCTCGAGAGCCTTGTTAAATCCAAAGATGTCGCGAAAGGTATTTTGCAACTGCGAAGCGTGTGATCGTGTGGTTACAACCACGCATGAAGAGTTATGGTTATTGGGGTCGCTGGTTTGCTTGTGATACTTGCAAGGCTTCATAGGAGAATGCTCCGAAAAACATTAAAGCTGACGTATCAAACCTAAGAGCAAACCCCCCACTCACAACTCGACTAAGGCGATGGGCTTCTCATGAAGAACGGTGGACTCGTTATCATTCATACCTTGGAATTCTAGTTTCCCGCCTGTTTCTGAGATTAGATGTGACAGCATCCACGATTGATATTCTAACGCAAGCGCTTCGGATAGGCTATGGTTTTAGATGAGCAAGATTGGAGATGAATCTATGCTTAACAGGATACCTTCATACCAAAGTTTCTAAAAAGCCAGATCCTGGGAGTATATTGCCTCTTGAAAATTGAGTTCTATATCCGGTTCTCATATGATGTATGAAACACTTGCTGCCCGGCAATCCTGTTGAAGATTAAATTACAACTACTTTTACTCGAGGTATTTTCCACATGAGAGGCTTCTTTACAAAAAGTAGTGGATAGCAAGGAACAAAGCGGCGAATACCAACGCAGCTACAAAAATTGGCAGTCCTGTATCTCGGTTTATATGAGATATTGACAATAGTGGACATGGAGATTGATGTCTCTAGTAGACGATCAAAGGAAGAAAATAGCCACATAGAGTTGGGAATATTCGATCAGAAATGGGAAATAAAGGCTTGTGGGTGATTTTTGTCGAGGGCCTACGTCCGTTTCATGTGTATCTTTTGACCACTTCGAATTGAAAAGGGTAGATTAAGCATCTAGATATAAAACATTATTCGATGGTGATAATAGAATAATATACTGGGGCCTGTCTCACGTTCTAATTTCCAATTTTGACTTCGCTGTGATTCTGTTCCACAAGAATATCTCAACGAATCCTGCCTGTAGCTCGCGTTCATCTTCCTTCAGTGGGAAGATTCTAGTATATATCATAGTTCCAACCCTTTGGCTAAAAGTAAATGTATATATTCATCCAGCAGGCTATTATAGGATTGGGAGTGGCCAATTTTCAATGCCACTATTGATCATGGTCCACCCACAACATAAATTCCAGCATCTTTATCTTCGCGATTAAGAAATATGCTGAATACCAATTAGCCCACAAGGCGATGGCTGAGGTCATTGAACTAGCTTCGATTATTGATTTAAGTTTGGGCCTCCTCTATATCATCTTCGAGGTGATCGATAGTTTTCCTGACCTTTGATTCTCACGGAATAGACACTATCTCTCTATGGCTTTACTTTCTTTAGTTGACCGTTATTTCCATAATGTGGAAGGAAAACACCACAACATCGCGAGGCATCAAGCGAAGGCACGAGATATGTAGAGTTTCAGAGAAACGCCAAGACGCGGCTGCCGCCGATCTGCGCTAAATTTATGGGTCCATAGATCACGTGCTACATTAACCGTCAAGAGGGGCCGACATTCTTCCGATTTCATCGATTTAATCAGTTAATTTTGACTCAGCTTCTCTCATATAGCTTGCAGGAAAAGCCAGTAATTGTATTAAGACACTCTAAATCCATCTGCCATTTGGGAAAATCCTCATGTCTCTAATCAGTTCAACCATTAATGCTTGGTTTTGTCTGAACATGCGACTAAATATTATCTCACGTTCAGATCCGGTGAGGGCAATACAATATATAATAAGCAGGCTTTGTTGAGACGGCTATCTACTTTCCTACTATTTAGAAATCGAGGCAGTTATATGACAAGTAAAAATAGTCAGAGGAGCGTAATAATGAGTATCCAGTGGCCTGCTACTGTGAAGAGGAGTCCAACCAACCTCGGGACTCTCTGTAGTCTTGAATAGCTATCACTATTTCAGTGTTTTCATACCTTTTGGCCAATTGCTCTGCTCTCTTCAGTTGATCAGCTAGGTTCCGGCCAGGCGGATGAATGTGTAAAAGCATGTGTAGGATGTCAAGTCGTCCGTGTTCTGCTGCACCCTCAATCGCAGTTCTCCCGTTCTCAGTGGCACCGGGCGCAGTTACGTCTGCTTTGGCGTCTAGTAGTATCAAAAAGTTCTGTGCCCGGCCGCTGATTGCAGCGGCCTGAAGCGCAGTAACCCCCCCGTAGGTGGATGGTGCAGCATTGACGTCGGCTTTCTGCTCTAGAAGATACTTTACAGTATCGACATGGCCATTTTGTGCGGCTGCTTGAATTGCCGTTCGTCCAAAAAATTTAGATCCAGGCGCGTTGATATCAGCACCTCCAAGTTCAACCAAAGATTTAACAATCTCAGTATGGCCATTCCTAGCAGCATTTTGAAGGGCACTATCACAATTCGCGGGGGCTGTGACATAAGTTTCGTGTTTCAGTAAATATCTAACAACCTTAACATGGCCGTGTTTAGCGGCGAGTCGGAGGGCGGTAGCTCCAAAGCTTGGCTCGTTCGCATCCGCGTCTGGCTCGATAAAAAATTTCATAGATTCCACGCTGCTAATCGAAGTGGAGCGCTGTAACCCTGTGTAGGTTGTATCTAGTGCTGAATTCATAGGAAGGCAGCTAGAAAGAAGGAAATCGATCACATCAGGCCGTCCCGTTTGCATTGCAAATTCCATAACTATCCTTAGCAAACACAAGGGAAAAACTGTAATATCTAATCCACTTCTCATCATAAGTGAAATAAGGCCATTACACATGCTTGTTCGCCGTCCAAAAACTACAATTTTCTTTAAGACGTAACGAAATGCCTTGGAATCCGTTTCAAATCGAGCTCCGCTTTCCAGCAATGCCCGTACTGCCTTGAAATCCGGTGCGATAATTGCCCTGTCTAAAGCAGATCCTCCTCCGCTCACCGCCTCTGG
Organism: Arthroderma sp. MBC 929; assembly: GCA_030789285.1. Taxonomy (NCBI): domain Eukaryota; kingdom Fungi; phylum Ascomycota; class Eurotiomycetes; order Onygenales; family Arthrodermataceae; genus Arthroderma; species Arthroderma sp. MBC 929. Next base: position 251,859 of record JARJUX010000003.1, on the reverse strand, counting down.
GACATTCGGGTTCGCACCCGATTCGAGAAGTAATTGTGTAAGCTGCAAGTTGCGGCTTTCAACCGCAGCCTGAAGTGCGGTAACGCCGCCCTCAAATGAAGCAGGCATGTTAACAGAAATACGGGGGAGGTCATAATCAAGCAAAAGGGAGGCAATCTGAATGTCGCCATTCCAGCACGCTTCTTGCAGAGGCGTTCGTTTGGTCATCGAACAGGCACCATAATATGGAGTTGCGCCATGCTGCAAAAGAAACGCAACCATTTCAACACGACGATATTCAATTGCTTTATGGAGAGCTGTACAGCCGTATTGCTCAGCGCATATCTCAATCTGCGCACCGGCATACCACAACAGCCTTGCCTTAGCTATGCTTCCTCCGCTAGCGGCAGCTTGTAACGCAGTCATACCACCTTTTCTTGCCAGGGGTTCATTGCTGTCAGCACCGTTAGACAACAGCAGCTTTACTATATCAAGGCTAGACGATGAATGGGACTCTGAAGCTGCCTGAAGTGCAGTTCTTCCTCCGTCGGGATTAGGAGGTTCAGCGGTATCAGCGTACCGGTTGTCGAGAAGAAATCGAACCAAATCAATGTTCCCAGCGTATGCTGCAGCCTGAAGTACAGTTTTACCAAAACTGCCTGACTCTGCTTTAACATTTGCACCTTTGTCAAGTAGTACGTAAAAGATTGCAGTGTCTTGAAGCCCTGCGGCAAGCTGGAGAGCAGTGGACCCCATACAGCATCCTGCGGAGGCATTGACATTGGCCTTCCATTCCAGAAGTAAATTAACAAGCTCCGTATTCCCAGTGGCGACCGAAATTTGAAGAGCCGTATATCCATGGCGACCGTCAGGCCGTGCATCGACCTTCGCGCCATTTTGGAGAAGAAATAAGGCCATTTCGATATTTTCATGTCGAACGGCAGCTTGAAGTGCAGACGCAGCAGGAATAGTGCTGAGAATGTCGAACTTGCCCTGTATATGAGCCATCCATTTCTTGCAGTTGCTCAGGCTGGACGAATAATGACAACTGGCGGGGTCAACTTTGGCACCATGTTCAACGAGGCATCTCACAAGGCCCCAATTCCCACACTGGGCAGCTACCTGGAGTGGAGTTTGGATGGGGAAAAAGAATAGAAGTTCTTCTGACATGTATCCTGAGATTTGCTCATTGTCCAAGTTGAACTGGATGGTGGGATTAAGTCCAACACGGACAAGCAATTGAGCAACGTCTCCATGCTTTACTAGGGCGTGAAAAAAGATACTGCTCGGTATATTGATGTGGTCTACTATCGATTCCAAGAGTAATTTCACAATCGCGACATTGCCATTTCGTACTGCAGCCTCAAGCAAGGATTGGCGTTCGAAACAATCGGAGCACAGGCCTTTAGAAAGAAGAGTCTCCAACATTTCGTAATGACCCCGTTCGACTATGGCTGAGAGGTAGCTACGATTATTCTTTAACGGTATAAGAGCATCCGAAACGTAAGCGGCAAGCTCAACTCGGTTATATTCAATTGCTATGAAGAGCAATTCAGAACTCCGAAGTATGCGCCTAGGATCATCGAATGATAGGCATACTTGTAGCAGGTAATGGACCAATCTCGCGTGGCCAAGTCGTGTCGCACACCTGAGCAACTGACGCATGAAAATCACCATCGTAGGCGAGTCATGTTTCAAGATATCAAATAGCGGTAGCTTCTGCTCGTTCACTACTATCCATTCGATAATTTTGTCTAAGGTTTTATCGGGAAGCAAATTATTAGACGACAAGTACGCACAGTAAGAAATTGTGTAGAATAGGGTGTTGGCCAGAGAACGATGGATAATCGCACCAGCGGGACGATGAAGCATTTCCGTGGTCTCGCCAATTTCCAAAAACCCGAAGGAGTTGTATTTGGATTTCGCCCAAGGAGCTGCAGGTTTTAGGATTACCGCATCTGTCAGGAACGTCATTGGGTCCAACCTAGACGATGATGACAGTCCCCAGAAAACATCTGGTGGAACATCAGTGAAAGAACTATGAAGGTTCCAGAGGGCAACATACCAACCTGCCGCAGACTTTGCAGAAATTGGGAGAATGGGAGACCGGCTACCTCGATGCGAAAGTCAGCGCTCTCAGGCGGCGGTGTGAGAAGTCGAATTCCGTCAGGTGTTGGTGGGCCATGTTCTGCAGCGCCGTGAGCTGGGTGGAATTCCAGTTACTCATTTTAGAGACAGGTAAGAGGCACGCACCGGTAAGGGGTGTGGCTTGAGAACCTTCCGACAGATGACGCCGAAGTGCTCTATGCAACTGTACCGACGTAATTCGCTTTCCCAGCTTCTCGAATTCTGTATCCTTATTCTCTTGCTTCCTTTTCCTTCTCCGGTGCGCCATGTACTCGCATTCGGCCTTACTTATCTTCTTCCAAAACCCCCATTTTTCAAACTGCCGAAAATATTGGCGTTTGCTATTGCAGTAATTAGCCCACATACCACGTATAGCAGAAGGGGAAAGACCGACCTTTTGGCGAAGGAATGCTCTTGTTCCATGATTTTCGCTACTTCCTTCAAACGTTTGCCTTCGGCCAGAAAGAGTCTTTCGAGCTCGGCCTTATGTGGCTCCCACTGCGCCGCCGCAGCCTCTGACCTGCCCATTGCGATGGTAGTTATTATTGGGATCTCGAAAGCAAAGAAATATTTTAACCAAAATCTGACTGCCAAAGATATATGAACGGAGGATTAAAGTGATAAAAGAGAATTAAAACTAGAGAAACGAACTGGAGGACTGGACTTTGGGATCAGGCGTCTACTTCAACATCCTCGGCGCAAGGCTGGCCAAAACTGACATTCACCCTTGATTGGTCGCCTGCTCACCGCACTTGTTATTCGAGGACTAACTCAGAGTGATGGCTGGCATGAAGAGCCCCTTTTCAGCGCACACGAGTCCTGGCACTCCATGGACTATGGCCAAATTAGGGCGGGTTTGATCGTTCACTCGACAGTTCCAGTGCACAGAAAGCGAATGCATCAAGACACTACCTAACTGAGAGTAGCATTATACAGGCTGGATACAATCCTAACATGAAATGCTGGCCTGATTTTCGGGCGGTTCTGCGGCCTCAATCGTGCATCGGCACGTTGAATGACGCAGAACCCACTGGTAAACTAATACATACACATTTATTGATAGCGCGACCTGATGTATATGGCTAGTGACACTTTTGTTCGAGACCAGGGCCCCTGTTGTCCAAAGGTCAGTTCTGGGGTTCCCGAGGCCTCACTCACTAAGCCAGTTTTGGCCTAGTCTGACACTCAGTGACGTTTTGCGATGACCATTCTCTCTTTTCTCATTCGCACTAAGCCTAATTAGTACAATAAATAGATCCATACTCTTCAGGATATGCCCAGCTCACTTCGTTTCTTTTCTTGTATCATTGTCTATTTATCTCATCTCCCCCCAATCTTGCGGTAACCAAAGGGAAAAAATAGTGAGAAATAGGAAAAGAAAGAGCATAGGCCAGTCAAACCATACTCTTCTTCGTTTCTGAAAGCCATGGCAAAAGAGCGTGGGCATACCCATAGGGCTTCATGTGGAAAGTCGACCATCAACAGATCCCTTGAGGTCGGTTGCTCTTCTCAGAGCGGGTGGAACCCTGGTGTGGTAAATAAACCCTCTTTTCCATCCCCCAACTTGCGATTCAATCGCTAGACATTAGCTCACTCCAATTCCTACCTCAATATAGCAGACCACCAAGTTGTCGTTCAAGACCTCTCGCCAGAACGAGAACCACAAAGATCCGCAGCCAACCGACTGTGACCAACGTCCTCACATTATACTGCCAGAGGGACGGTTTTCAAGCTTGGACCAGTCGCAACATCATCGACAGGACTACGGCCAGGACGCTCAAAGTCTTCCCAGCAGCCCTCCTCACGGGATGACCCCAATGGCGCGGTTTGAGAGTGAGCAGCGTGGTAACGCTCCGTGGAGTATGCTTACATCGAAGCATAGTCAGGATGAGAAGAATGCTGAGAAGACAGAGAAACTGCGACGTCAGGAGGTAATCAAGACAGAGCCCCTCAAGATTTGCGTGTGCTGCTCATGCTAATGCAACTGGACTTCTAGGAAGATCTTGCCTTTGTGGGTGGCATGTTTGACTCCAATGATTAGACGGCTTAGCACACCGCCTTCAAAGCCATCCCAGTCGGTTAAGGGGTATGAAGGATTGGTTGGCAAGACGAAACGGTAGATGCATTTGTTTCGGGCAAGATATTTAGCGAAGAGAAAGAAAGATGTTGGCGGATTCTAGCTACGGCCTCCCATAGCAGAGCTCACTGGGCCTAGCCAGGAGCCTGTTCACGCTTTTTGGTCTAGTGGCTAAAGCTTCCGCTTCAACAAAAGATAGGGGCGTTGCGTGTTTGATCTCTTTTGACATGCGGTTCATATTAGTTGATGTTGGAGTTAGCGAGTTAGCTTGGTCCCTTTCCCGATATATAGCAGAGTTAATAACCAAACCATTGAGCATGCAGGATTTTTGGTCTAGTTATATTGCCTTTCACAGTTGATGGAGATCTAAGATGCTGCCGAAGAGGCGAGAAAAACGGCGAGGGTTTGTGGTCTAACCCGGAAGCGGAAGTACTATTTTCCACGGGATACTTTTTATCTGCCTCAACCTCATCTGACCGATTTTCGCATCTCAACCACTATCAAGCAGAATAAATCTGTTCCATGCGAAGAACTGGTTTGTTCTTTGGCTTGCTGGGGTATCCCATTGTCGCATCTATCCTGAATCCACTGCATTTTGAGCAGAAATACGTTCAAGACGGTTCAGATATCATCATCTTCTCCGATAGTTTCTTTAAAGAAGGATAGTAATGGTGATAAGGCAAAAATAGAGTGCCTGCACTCGTCGGAATCTCACCCAAGTCTGGCTGAGGCGGGGTGCAATGCTAGTTGTAGCAGGATTACTCCTCAACACGGTTCTGACCTTTGTTGCTATGGGCATACACGAAGGGTCGGGATTGGATCGCGATTGAATGACCGCCTCTTCGCAGGAATATGTTTGAGGTCGAGGGTGATAGGTATTGGACCCAATTTGGTCATCAGTGCGCTGAACGCCTTTCTCCTTGATGCAAATCATGAGACAATTCGATACCTGGCTGCGCTCCTTGTCACAGACAAATTCCTCGGGCCCTTTGATGAAAGCCATTTCTGGGATAATTTTGCCACTCGTGGTGACCATTTTGCTCAGTAGCTCTTTGGCAACCGCGTCCGTGCGATCCACCATACTGTCGCGGCTGGGTTCTATGCGCGCCTGGAGAACGCCATGCCTATGCGCAGCCCTTCACAACACGGGGTGACCTTGTGTTCATGCTTGATCGCCGCTCCATCATCACCAATTGGTCTGGCGAGGAGCTCGATATCCGTGGGACCTATTTGCTGGAGATCATTGTCATTGTCCTAATTCTGGCAAATGTGGGCATGTGATGTTTTAGGTCACCTAATATGTCATCATACATGGAGTTTCTCGTAGGCCTGCAGGCAGTTTGTGGTATGGCGGTGCTGTACAACTGGCCGAGTTATAAATATATAACTTCAAATTTTGGGCAAGGAATGCAAGTCAGCTTCTTCCGCCATCGAACCTCCATGGCTCTCCAGAGATGAACCGGTTCCACACCTCTAATCTGCGGTGCTACTTTGTTCACCCTAGCCGTCTGCAATGGAATCCTGCCGGCACTATGCGGAGATGTAAAGATTGGCTCGCCTGGAAAACAATTCTTTGGTCAACATCCTGGCATGACTCGTACGAGTGTGCCATAATTCCATGTGACCATGCTACATGAAGGACTCGTGTCTCAAGTCCTCACCGAGGAGTGGTTTACATTTATATAAAGGTGACGTACCTTCTATCATTGAACTATGTTTGCTATTAGAATATAATGCGATATAATGTGATTGTAACTGATTCTAGGATGTTAGTTAAATATAAATCAATGCCGTGGAGTCAGGGGAAGTTCGGAAATATACTACCCTGTTGATATACTACATCGCCACCGAGAAAAGGTCTGCATTTCTTTACAACTAGTTTTATGTGTGCCAGCAAAGAGACTCAAATTTGCGCAAACTGTGATCCAGTTGTGGATGCAATAATGTAAGAAAATGAGGCAAAAAGTAATGTGAGAACTGACTCAGGTAAATGCACCATCCACTCAACTATGGACTATAAACGCTCCCTCATTTCCCAGCGAGAAGTCGTTATCAAGCTCAACCATAAATCAACATTTCAAATAATCCCATTGCTATCCCACAAGATTTACAAATAACACCACCCGAAGCTCTCTTCCACAATGAAGCTTGACCTCACCTTTGCGACCATCTTTGCTGCTGTTGCAGCATTGTCGAGCACCGCGACTGCAGTCGGTGTTGGAGATACATGCTGTACCTGGGATGGTTGCGCAATCTGCCCCCATTGACTGGTTGCCACCCAACAGACACCAGTGGATGGAGCAGGTGCAGATTGGGTCATGATCCTAGGAAGGGGATAATATTCTAAATGAGGTATGTCCAATTTTATTGAGCCGAAGGATTCGCACTGCATACTCTCGCGGAGTTAGTCTTGGATATAGGCACTGGTTTCTATTTACACTAGTCCCTCGCCACCGACCGGGCCGAATAGCCATCACCATGGGTCAGATATTTCATCTTGTTACATATCCCCAAATCCGTTGACTCATTTAGTTAGCTAGCTTGTTAGTTGAATTTCGGACGAGCTCGGATTTCGGTGTACATGGTAGCTTAGCATCTAGCATGTAGTAGCTCTTCCCCATGTAATATCTTTCATATCATGATACTACATTGATTATCAGTGGATACGAGCGTGCTAGTTACAAGCTCCCGCACATGGCTCCATAGTTTAAGCACAAAAGGATGGGTATCCATAAAAAGACTCCACATGTCTGCTCCATACTTGGGGCAACATTCTACTACGTAGTACGCAAAACGGCACATTTCACAACAATCAAATAATTACAGGGTGCAGCGCCTCGTTAGCATGACAAAGAAATCGCCTAATTATTCGGTTCTCTTCACAATGTTGGAATATTGATACTCCGGGCTGTTTTTCCGTCTTTGAAAGGAAGATGGACTTACAGCTGAGAACAAAGCGCCGTTGCTGAACTTCCCCCTCAATAGACAACATGGCGGCAAATAAAGCAGAGCAGCCTTTTGAGTCCAAGGTAAACCTCGAGGCTGGCACCGTACGAGACTCCGGCAAGGAAGAAACTACAGTTGGAGACACTCTTCCTCAGCAGTCCGCAACGTTGGTGACCTGGGATGGTCCCAACGATCCTGAAAACCCGAAAAACTGGCCTCGGGGTCGAAAATGGCGGACTGTCCTTGCTATCTCAGGTTTTGTTCTGATGAGCCCGCTCTCTACTACGATCGTTGCCCCGTCCTTGGATGTCATCGCCCGAGATATGAACGTTACCATCCCAGCTTTGAAACCAATGATCCTCTCCATCTTTATGTTAGGATTCGCTTTTGGCCCGCTGTTTATCAGCCCCTTATCTGAAATATTCGGTAGAACGCGTGTGCTCCAATCCTTTAATCTGGGATACCTTGCGTTCAACACTGCATGTGGTGCATCGCAGAGCATCACTCAGGTTTTGGTTTTGAGGTTTTTATCAGGCATCTTTGGTAGCGCCTCTGTTGGTGTAGGTATATCTTCTTGTATGGCTATGTTTGTTTTGGCGGGTAGCTAAAAAGGCCTTTACAGATCGGAGCTGGTGCTCTTGGAGACATGTTTCAAGCTCATGAGCGTGGGAAAGCCATGGCCATGTACAGCGTTGCTCCTCTTATCGGGCCAGTTCTAGGTCCCATTGCAGGTGGATTTCTTACGCAGTACGCGTCATGGCGCTGGGCTTTCTACTTAACCTCTATCATAGACGCTGTCGTCCAGATAATGAGCTTATTTTTCCTGGAAGAGTCATATACCCCGGTACTCCTGCGTCGCAAGAAGCATCGTCTTATAAAGAACGGTGCCACCAACCTATATACAGAACATGACTTTCCGAAAGATTCAATGATTGAAGTGCTTAAGCTAAACATGATTCGCCCGTTGAAAATGCTTGCAACGCAGCCCGTTGTGCAAGTGCTGGCATTATACCAAGGATATCTTTACGGCAACATCTACATAATATACGCTTACTTCCCAACACTTTGGACGGAAACCTACAAGCAACGGCTCGACATAGCATCACTCAACTATCTTTCTCTTGGTATCGGGACAGCTTTTGCTGCTGAGGTTACGACACTCATCAATGACCGTATATACCGTTTCCTCACTAAGCGGAACGGCGGCGTAGGCCGCCCGGAATTCCGCGTCAATATCATGGTACCTGCAACGCTTTTACTTGCCGTGGGCTTATTCTGGTACGGATGGAGTGCCCAGAAACACTTGCACTGGATCATGCCGAACATCGGGGTCGCTATATTTTCAGCTAGTGCATACGTATGTACCCTTTCCAACAATACGTTTATGGTGGACACCTATGGCTGGTATTCAGCAAGTGCGCTGGCTGCTATATCCATGCTAAGGTGTTTGTTTGGGTTCGGATTCCCCATATTTTCACCATACATGTAAGATATCCTTCCCAAGTTCGCATTAAAACCTGGCCCTCTATTAACGAACTGTACACCCAGGTATGAGGCCTTAGACTACGGTTGGACAAATAGCCTTCTTGGATTTATCGCACTTGGAATCGGTTTGCCAGCTGTTTTGCTTCTGTTGAGATTTGGCCAAGAGCTGAGGCGGAAGAGCCCCTACTGTGCGAACAAAGAATAGTTGGATATATACCACCGGCATATGTGAGCGTTTTAGATACAGCGATCTAGACGGGAGGTGAGCCGACCACGCTAAAAGTTCATCCGACCATGCCAAGACATTTCTGGTCAGAACAACCACGTGTATTAATACCGAAATAAGTCAAACACCATTGCATTAAATAGACAAAAATTACATACTGTATATAAAATATCAGCTGGTTATTAACTAATTGATTGTTTAGATGTGTAACAGCTCAGACGAGCATGGTAATAATACGGTATTTTTTCAGTGGAATCATGTGATTTCTCTTGGCATGGTCGGCTCACCTCTTACAGTCTTGGTAAGAGGTCAACCAACCACGTTTTTTACATTGTATCAGACGAAGAGAAATTGGTGAACGAAACTTGAACCTCCATGCAATCTACCCGCTGCCAATTCCTAAATCAAACACAACCAGACGTCTAAACCCACTATTTGTCTAGAATCTTTCCTCAATGATATCCTTCAGCTTTCCCGTTCGCTCATGCACAATAAGCTGATCCGTTGAGATCCAATCAATCTCCAAAGGTGCAAGATTCCCAAAATTCCGACCTTTAGCCCAAGATGGGGAAGATTCAGTGATCTTAGACTCCAGTTTCTCTCTGATCGACTCAGCGTCAGCAGGCTTAATGGCAGCAATGCGGAATATAACAACCTGCTGGTTCGAGTCTTTCACTGCGCGAGCCACAAACTGGGATCCCATCACACTTTCACCGACGACTTCTTCGATGGTCTCCCGCAGGAACGATAATGGTAAGTGGGTTGTACTGATTTTGAGGCCAACCGAGTCTCTTCCATGGACTCGGAAGGTTTCTTGCTCGTAGTCGTCCCATGACCCAATATCTCCAGTGGGATACCTGAGCAAGGGTTGTTGGCGCTTGACAAGATGCGTGATGACCAAGGTTCCCTTTCTACCGTGCTCTCTGATTGGTTTCCCATTTTCATCCAAGATCTCTACAACCAGGAGGGGTGCGAGGGCTTTATACACTGGATCGATATCGTCGTCCCCACCCCGGGAAGGTTGTGCAGGAATCCCAATTGGGCCAGCATCAACCGACCCGTAAAGAGAGGGATAGATGGTTGCATTAGGGAAGGCGGCGAGATAAGTCGCTCGCAACTGCTTTGGAAATCTTTCGCCAGAGTACAGAATAAGTCTGATGCTTGGTATGGTTTTGCCGAGGCTGCAGATATGCTCAGCTAACCGGCGGGTTGTCGACACATTTGATAGGAGTACGGTTGCTGAATAAGTCTCAATCCAGTCGGCCATGTTCGGGATACCCTCATTTCCGCTAATTGGCAAATGCACAGTGGCAATCGGAATCTCGAGAATCGCCGTATTGAAGAGCATGAAACTGCCGTAGAGCGATCCGTGGTGACACATGTTGGCGATGCGGTCACCAGTGACGAGTCCACAACCCTGTGCCATGGCCACTGCCATGACTTGTGCAACTACCTTTTGCTCCATTCTCGTCATGTAAACGATTTTGGGTGTACCTGCCGATCCGCCGCTGCGCATCACACAACCGTCAACAAAGGGTCCCGTCATAACTTGGCTTGTGTCCATCGCATTGGCCTTCCAGTACGCGTCAGGGTCAGTGATAGGAAGTTCCTCGACGCTAGCTAAATTTGAAGGTAGGCTTGCGAGTGTTTGCCCGTAGAACGGCGAGTTCTTGCGGGCGAAGGATATCAACTCGCCCACGGCATCTTTCCTGTGCAACGCCATCTGTTCCTTCGGAGGGTTTAACTTGATTTTAATGCAACGGCTGTTAACAACTTTCACGAAACAAGAGGCCAAAGATGGGATGAGAGAGGAGCTTGTCGAAAGAAAGGGATGGATACAAGTGCGAGCATCACGGAGCCTAATATACATTCATATATGCCAGGTAAACCATCTTCCCATGCCTGTAGTGGCGCAAGTATCTATAACGCTACTCGTTGAGTCATGTAGAGATCTAACCCCTGACAGCTGTAAGGATTCGCTGTTGCAGCAAGCACCCACGATTAGCAATACTCGAAAGTGGTATCCAACGCATCGCCCCTAGCTAAGACGCAATCATAGATGTGCGAATCGTGTAACAACTGGCATCTAGTTAGGATGCATATATGTGTAGTTTAGGAGCAGGCAGTCGCATTCGGAGCGAAACAACAAGGGTAGTGGACAGTATGCAAAAGACTAGTTCATCCATCCCATATACCACGGAAGGACGGCCCGGATCAACGCCAATGCAGCCTGGTTTGATAAGCAATATCCCTAAACCCATGCCTGGTAGAGCTCACGATGTGCGGACGACTAGCCAGTCCCAGTCACAAGCATAAGAGCATGTCACGCCATCCATGCACCCAAGGGTATACCCTGGGCGAGTTGATATCCTTCGCCCCCAAGAACTCGCCGTTCTACAGGCAACAGTCGCAAGAACTCGCCGTTCTACGGGCAAACACTCGCAAGCCTACCTTCAAATTTAGCTAGCGTCGAGGAACTTCCTATCATAGTGGAGTGTTTTTGCTCGCGATAGCTTGGTAAGCTTCGGCGTGGTCTGTTGGAGTTCTCATGCAAAAGGCGTCTTGAAAGGAAGAGAAGAGAAAGGGATGCAACGTTAGGTAGTTTAATAGGGGTATCAACGCCCATGACAGTTCTGATCCCATCTCCTTCGCCGTTGCCATCCCTATATTTTTTTTGGTTCTTTTCCGTTACTTTGATAACCACATTCTACGAAAACATAGCAGTATGCATCTCACGGAAACTGCGTCCATGATAGTGAACGGTGAAAGAGATAGCTGCCAGGTAAAGGGCATTGGCCCCGCCTGGCGGCACCCAAGTAGTAGCGGGTCAGACTTTCGCAGTGGGTCATCGTCAATGAAGCTTTTAGAGAAAGATGTTTTCTGACGATTGGCTATCATTCACAGGTGACATCGTCACGACGCCGACATTGAGCATGTTACACGCAGCGCTGGGGGCTTCACTCAACGATGCCTTCGAGGAATCATCCTCACATTTAGAATCATATGTCGCTTCCATAGCAGGCCATGAAGATGCCCTTTTCTGTATATCTGGCACCATGGCCAACCAGATTGCTCTTCGCAGCCTTCTTACTCAACCCCCAATGGCAATCCTCGCGGACCACCGAAGCCATATTCTCCATATGGAAGCTGGTGGGATAGCCTCGTTTGCTGGGGCCTTGATCCAGACGGTTATTCCTGAGAATGGTATCCATCTTACTCTTGACGACATCCGACGCAGCATCGTCCTCGATGATGGTGGGATATATAGCTGTCCTACCCGTGTCATTTCTCTCGAGGTTCCACATGCTGGTGCCATCATGCCACTGAGTGAGCTTCGCGCTATTGGGAAATTTGCGCGCTCCCATGGGATCCGCATCCATATTGATGGAGCACGTATGTGGGAAGCAGTTGCCGCAGGCGCAGGAACCCTAAGGGAATTCTGCACAGAAGCTGATAGTGTGAGTATGTGCTTCACAAAAGGACTGTGTGCACCAGCAGGAAGTATCTTGGTAGGTAGTAAGGCACTTATTCGCCAGGCGAGACGAGTACGTAAAAGCATCGGGGGTGGGATGCGTCAGCCAGGCATCGCAATAGCGATTGCAGCGGCGGGTCTCGTCGAGGTATTTGGTATTGACGGCAGCGGAAGCAAGAGTGTTCAGCTTCAAAAAACGCATGCCGCCGCGAGGGATATCGCCGACACCTGGACACAGTTTGGTGGACGGATAACTATGCCTGTACAAACAAACATGGTGTGTCTGGACCTTGCTGGCGCGGGAATCGAAGAGAGTGACTGGTTAGCAACCGCTGCGGCCAGGGGCATACGCTTAAGAGGATCGAGAATCGTACTCCATTGCCGTAAGTTCGTCCCATCTCTGCTAGATTTCGCATCTGACAAGAGTTTGAAACTGCAGAGATCACACATCAGGCCATTAAATCGTTGAAGGACTTCATGCGAGAAATGCTTTTGAAGCACAAAGGCTTGAAGGTGTCTAGTCTCGCTTGACCCAGCATGCCCACAGTATCAATACAGAAAAAAAACTACTCTTCTGATGTACTGATTCTTCATTTGATACTTGGCATGAGATCTTTCAGCTATTATCTTCCTCGTAGTCCTGCTGTTCTGCTCGTAGTTAAGTGTGGTTTTTCGCGCCAGTCGCAGCATGTTTGGCTGTCAAGTTTTTCCAGCATGAACAACAATGTCGGAAACCATCGCCATGGCGATTCTAAAATTGCAAGAGACAGTATCCCCTGTAGGTCTTCATGCTTGCTTGGATTTGCTCATCTCTCAGGTCAAAACTGATGGCGCCCCCCCTGCGACTCGCAGAAATAAACACTCAAACAAAGTCCTGACCGCGTTTCGCTCTTATTGGCAGAGCATCTCCTAAGCCTCATGCTCGTTGGGCTTGTCAGATTTCTCTGGCCGCTTCTTCGTCTTATTGGAAAAAGAGTATTTGTGGCGTCAAGGATGTTTCTTCGGCCGTCAAGATCATAATTTTTCTTTTGCCGCTTCTGCCTCTTATTGGCCAGATTGATTATCACAGCTTCAACGTCAGCCTTCAGATGACATACAACACCAGCAGTATCAGTATTCACCAAGTCGGCCTGGAGATTGATATCCCAAATCCCAAGATATAAATAAGAGATGGAAAGTCCAGTTTCTTCAATGGGACAACACACAAGCAGCATTTCCGGTCACTGGCGAGATGTCTACTCCCGAAGATTGTGGTCAAAACGAACCATCAGACAGCCTGTCATTCCCCTACGGCCTCCCTGAACTATTTGATACTAGTCAAGGACCTCAGATCCCAGAGCAGATTTACGATCCCCAGCTAATCACCAACTCCAACCCCTATCATGCTGGGCCAGTGGAGCCTGAGGGCGCAGCGGCTTTCGTTGAATACGCCGGAGACGCTTTATCTCAAGATATCTTTCGGGATGGACTTGAGCCAGATTGGACCTTCTTCGCAGCATCTGATGCCGCTTCCATGCTTACCACGCCCGCGCCAAATACTCAGGTCTTTCCCAATATCCAATATGTTGGACAGGTGGAAGGTGCAGACATGTTGTCTTTCGTCGACTACAATACGAACTCCTCTATGACACAGGAATCAACGGGCGAGGTCCATGATTTATCTCATCCAGCTAATTTTCAAGGCGGAATTGTTGAAATGATGAGCATCAGTGGACCTGAATCAGACTGGGCTTTCAACGCAACACCTGACCCAACAACGACCACTTTTACCGCGTTCCCGCCGAATACCCAGGCATTTTCAAAATATCCCCCCCTTCCTGCAGTGGGCGAAGAAGTGCATAGATTCTTTATTTCGCAAGGTGACGCCCTGCATCCAACAATCGAACCAGCCATGTTGCTACACACATCTGCCACCGCACAACCCCAGCCCGTGAATGAGGTCAATTCAAGCATGCCATTCCAAAGCACGGCTTCCCACGAGGTGTCTCATCTAGATTACGTCCTTAACACCCCTCTTGTACCTCCTTCATGCTCTGGGGCCGTGACACCTATGCAGACTTCTGGTGCACAAACACCAACGTCCGTTTTAGTACCGGAAGATCCGTACCGAATGTTGACACAAGTGGATCGCTCAACCCTAGCAGGCACTGTTTCAACATCACTTGAGCCTACTAGTTCAAGTTCATCAACTGGGAAAAGGAAGGCTTTTGGGCCGTCAAAAGACATATGCCTTCCACCTCTGAAAAGGCGGGTGCGTTGTGGCCCAATGCCTCACGAGAAGCGCGTTGAACGCGCAGTGATGAGGAAAGCAGGGGCATGTATCATATGCCGCCAGGAGAAAAGAAGGTATATTCATGTCCCGCAGAGTTTTGATATGGAAGCCCTGCATTGTAAGAAAATAATTACTAACCTCTTACGAACAGTGTGATACTGATACCCCATGCGGGTTTTGTCGACAGAAGTTTGGGGCAGGTATTAAAAGGAATCCTTGTACGAAAGCACACTTCCTTGATATCGTGGCGTGTAAGCCTTGCTATCCATGTGAGTAATTCTGAATGAATCGGAGTGCTTTCCTATCTGGTGCTAAATTTTTATATTTATGATAGGTTCAGTTCTGTACGAAAGCATGTTTCTTGAAGGACTTGATAACAGTTTCCTCTGGAAATTTCTCTCAACTTTCGGGGAACTGAGGCGTCAGGGGTGGGTAGCGCTCCATATATACGCTGATGTTCCCTTTTCTGTGTCAGTTCTATCGCCGCTGTCGCAAGTCCCTGATCTCTTGCTTTTGGACCCAAGAGCCAGATTAGCCCTTAAACGAGGCACCCAGCTTCCGCGACTGTGCTCTACCCTCCCAGAATCCTTGGCCATGTTCACCAAGAAGTACTCTAAATGCAAACCTGGGTCGACTTTTTGTTTTACTCGGGCTGGTTTAGCCCCAGAGGGAATAAAAACGGTATGTAACATCTTCACCCTACTGCTAAGAAAAATCACGCAACTAATTTGTAAAGGATATGCAGCTATATTTCTCAGCCGCAGTTTGCTACGAGTTCACCCTTATTCATCGTTCTGGAACATGGACGAACATCGCCGACGAATCCATATATGAATATGCAAGGTTACTTCTTTGGGTTACCACGCGTCAGTGCGAGATCCTTCTATTTCGCTACCTCCAGAGCTCGGCCAACCAAATAGGTACTATGTCACCTACAGATCTAGGGCGTACTATCATGCATCTCCTGAAAGCGATTGGACCACTCTCGTCGCGTTTGGAGAATTCTGTAATTGGAGCACCCACACTAGCCGAGAAAGGACCGAAAAAGGCAACACTCAGCCAGGAAATCGTTTGGCAAATTGAAGACCGAAGGAGGCGGCTTCGAGCGGCACTTTTTGTCTATGCCAGCATCGCGAGCTCTAAGCTTCCGCCGTTTAGTGACGTTTGGACCCAATTGGAGAAATCACCTTTCAAATTGCCAAAGCAAGCATTCAAAAAGCTGCTAACTGATCTCGATTCCTTTGACTATGTACTAAAAGCAAAGCATGGCGAAATAAACGTACACTTCCTGGATGAGCCACTCTCTGACGCGCCGCCCAGTTCTTCTGCCGAGATACGGATCTTCCAATTCCCACTGATGGCAAGGTTTAACTGGGAACGAGTGTCTTCAGCGCCGCGTGATCTAGGTACTATTGTATTTGCTTCCGTGGTTTACCGCCTAGAATTCATCACGAGGTTAGAGCATCTGAAATACGTCTATGAAACACATGCCATACCAGTGGATGTTGTGAAGACCATACTCTCCGAAGAAATACGCGAACTTGACCAAAAGGTACGGAAGGCATGCCTGCAGAAGCTTCACCAAGATCTGCGCTGGATAGAGCTTAGGGAACTAGCTGGAGAAGAGATTTTCCTTCTCGAACACCCAAATCATAGATGGCTTCGTATAAACGATGGAATCCAGCCACTAAATGTCCATCTCATCGTCTCGAATGGGTCGGAGGCGGAGTTTCATCACCTGAAAGTATTACTTACAACTTCGCATTCTTGGATCGTACAGTGCTGCAGGCAGTTGAAGGGAACCATCTTGCTACTCAGAAAATTCCTCGATGCCCATTTGAATGGTAAAGATGGTGCTCTGAACCTGGCGAGCCAGATTCAAGAGCGTATACGCGATGTTTTTGGGAGCCGCAAATTCATTCACGATGTGGTTTACAGCCAACCGATTGCCAGCTCTGAAAGCGGCACCGCGGCCACATCTTCCAAGAATTCAAACATTCAAGAAGCGAAGGCGCATGAGGCTGCTAAACAGCGGGAAGCGGCGGACAGCAACGGTTCTGGACTTCGGGGATGGGAGGAAGGCCTGAAGGAATGCCCAGAGGAAGTTTCTGAAGATGAACTCGAAGACCTCTTAGAATCCGCAATGATGGCGATTGACAAGTTCCTCGAGCGCTAAGGAGAAAGCATTCTCCATGTGTGATTCAGATCTAGATTTGAGAAAGCGGATCTCAATAAGTTTTCTTATCCACAATACAGCTTATAACTATAATATCTAGAAACCAACAACCAGCACTTCAGCCGGCCTATAAACATGATATCATTGATATCCAAATCTAGTCTTTTAATTCATATAAATCAGCGATGAAGCGGGTACAAAATAAGATAGACATTTAGAGAATTTGATTTCCACCACTATCAGGAGCATAATTTCATGCTATGGAAGAAAGCAAGCTGGTCAACCTCACCCGTGCATCATCATCATGTCTCAACATAAAGGAAATATATCATAGTTTAATTCGCTACTGTAGATAGATAGAGTGGGTTCCCTCCAGGTCTTGATTTCATATTTTCAATATTACCCTTTGTAAGTTTAGTCTTCTTCCCCCAATTAAGAGCCGGCCTTCTCGTCATCTGTCTCCTCTTCGGTAAGACGCCCTTCAATCCACTGAAATACCTGCTCTTTATGCGTCATCAGCATCTCATTTAGTGTTGATTTCGACGATCGTAAAAGGCGGCCATATCGTTTCGATGGCTTCTTGCTGTTTTCCGGAACGTTCCAGACACCGTGGAGGTGGGAGACGAAGACGATGGAGTTCTGGGGAAGAGATATGAGTGTTATTATTTTATCTTACTTATTTTCATTCGATTTGCTCGTTAAAGAGGTGAAAGGGGGAACTTACATCCTTATACCACTTGGAAAGCCATGTGGTTATGTTGCTAGATACTGCCCGGACTGGGTTCTCTGCTACGAAACTGACCACGCCATTCACCTTGGTGTGCACACGATCTAGATATAAATAGTATTAGCATCCTCTCAGTTGATCTGGAGTGAGTTAATGCGTATGGGATGACTAAATACCTTTATTGACCAATAAATTAGCCAGGCCATGGAATGCATCTCCTACTCCAAGGAAAAATATATCGGTAGAGTCGTTGACCTCGATGTAGTTTTCCCAGAGATATTCTGCGAGCTGCTCCGATAGCACAGCTCGGTTAGGTGCTTCTCTCTCGTATCCAGCGGGTTCCTATATGGATATAAAATACTCGGAGATTAACATAAAGGGATACAAAGCCACAAACGGGCAACCATGAGTTGTTTCCTTACATCGGTGGCTGAGATGTGCTTCGGTATATTGACGTCAATAACACCAATGTTATGCTGTACAGCCCAGCCAACATAATCCTTGACGACATCAGCCTTATTCTCTCGTTAGCCATTCCACTTTGTTAGGCTGAAAGCCGGGGGTAACTTACCAGCCAGCAATTATGCGGCTCAAGGACGTTGGTTACGGGATGCGGGATGCCCATTAACTCCGGACTAGAGGTGAGCTGTTAGAATTGATGTGCTGAAGAAGCGAAGTCTTCATGATTTTGGGTTCACTTACGGGTCATGAAATATGACAAGAAGCGGATTCGCCTGGTCATAGTTGCGACTATTATATGAAGTTTTAGTCTATTCGGCCGAGCAATATCTTCTTTCTTGCGTATTGATATCTTCTTCTTACCTCGCTAGAACTTGATTTTCGAAGGATTTAGAGATGGTGTCTCGGTAGACATAGAGGCTGGTAAGTTTATATTCGTCGTAAAGCTGCTTCGCTTGATATTGGCGGATGATATCTGGACGTAAAAATGGGTTATTTTTCCATCTACCATGGCTAGGAGAAAACAGTGTACTTACCATGGACTCGGTTTCCCCAGAAGTTCTTGGGAGGACCTAGATTGGGATGTCAGTATGAACAAAGATAGCGTCGATCAAAATTTGAGTGACAATACCTTTTGGATACATGCACTGCCAGTATTGAGATTGGATCATAGCCACCTGTCGAACAGTGTCTACCGCAGACCTAGAAGCAGATGTGGCAATAAGTCGATCTGGTGGCTCGCCCATTAACGTCCTCGTCACAGCAAGAGCAGATTTGGATATTGAGCGGAAATTGTATCCTCCCTGAATAGTGTATAGGTTAGACATAGCTGAGGTCAGAGCGAGAGAGGACTTTACCTCTAAACAGACAGCCACCTTCCCGCGTGCCAAATTCATAAGCATTCGTGTCATATGGGAGTAGCACGGTGGAGTGACGAAACAGCCACCTAGTTCATCACCAGCAGCGGCATCAAACCCAGCAGAAACTACCACAAGCTTTAGGATAGCCCGAAATGTTAGGATTAAAAGGGTAAGACGCACTGATGACTAGATCCGGGTCGAACTCATAGCCGATAGGCATAACGACCTCCTGGAAAGCGTATAGATAGTCTCCGTCACCCATACCCTGAGTCGGCCAAGGGATGTTGATATTCCTAAAGAAGTTACGTCAATGCGTTGCAACAAATAGCAGGCGAAGGCGATACCCACTTTCCTACTCCCTCTCCTTCACCACAGTGGTCCCAATTGCCTTCGTCGCCCCCTGGATAGAAGCTCCCATCTCGGTATACATGTAGTGATACGTATAAAATATTTGGATCGTCATAAAAAGCCTTCTGAACACCGTTTCCTAGAGTGAGTTAGAAGCTGCAAAAACTGTTCTGATGGCAAGTTCCATTACCATGGTGAACATCCCTATCATAATTATCAGCATAAATTTTGGGAGCCTACCGCAGAGTGTCAATACTCATTTCTAACTTACCAGTCTAAAATCATGATCTTCCGACATTTATCCCCAAATGTGTTTTGACACGCTTTAGCAGCCACAGAGACGTTGTTGAATAAACAAAAACCCATGGTCTTATTATGTTCGGCGTGATGACCAGGGGGCCTAATAACTGCGATCGCATTCTTAACTTTTTCAGACACAACTGCCTTGCAGGTCTCAATGGCTCCACCACAAGACAAGATCGAGGATGTAAATGTCAAGGAGTTAAAATAGATTGAATCACGGGTATGTTCCAGCTCTACCAAATCCTCGTCCGACATATCTGTGTAGTAAAGTTAGAACGTCCACATTCCATAAAGGCATCTAGGGAACATGGATCGAAGAAGCAATGAGCAGGGTTTCAAATGGTACCTTTTGTGCTCCGAACGAATGCATAATGTTCAGGCGTATGAACGTAAGCAATTTCCTCCTCCGTCGCATCACGAGCATGTATCCGATGTAAAGGCTGAGGCGCAAGTGGCCTCGATGATTCCGGATCATCCACAAGTCCCGCTTTACATAGCTCCTTGTAGATGTAATAAATACGTCTCGGATCCTCAGGGTGGACATCCAGCGTTGGTTTGACTTCACAATGGTACCGCATGCGAATATCGTAACATAACCCAGTCGGTAAAGAGGAATGACGCAGCGACTTGGTACCATCCACATGCTCCTGAGACCAATCGGAGTCCTCCCCCATCAAACTATCAGCATCAGCTTCGGAGTCAGACTTCCCTTTGTGATGATCTCCAGAGCCTTCGTGATGTTTCGTCCCAGACATGCTCGCCTGGTGTTCTTCAATTTCATTGATGAGTTTTGCCGGACTGTGAACGTTTTGCTGGAACGTTTGAAGTAATGACTGGGCTCCGGAGGCGTTTGCTGTCCCGTTCATTTCAGCCGATGCAGACGACTTTTGGCCCGGCGGTGATGATGAGGAATTAGGCCTTCCCCCACCAATAGGTATGCTGGTTGTAGACTGTTTAGCGTCCGTCATGACGACATCTTCCTCTCCCCTTTCCATGATTGATGAAGGAGAGAAGTGACTGGGGAATATGTCAGGTTCCACCAGTCATAACAGCCTTATTTCAGCAAGATATTATTGGAAAGAGGGACAGTCCTTTGTCCTCTGCCCTTTAACTGTTTGCAGCTTCAGATAGACAGCTTCAAGCGGTAGTCTTTCAGCTGTTGGGAAAGAATAGCCACAAAGCTGGAATGGATAATAAAATAGGCGGTGTAGTAAGTCAAAAAGAATGAAAAAGTAAATGAAGATAAATGAATGAAATAAAAGGAAATCTCCTCTTCCTGTAAGTAGTTCTTTGAGAGCGTGGATAAAGGGATCAAATAGATAGAAAGGTAGGTATGTCAGTTCGAGGATCACGCATGAAACTAAGGCGAGCCGCGTGAACTAGGATACGGGGGTAGATATTCTGTATATACCAGTGATTCCAAGCTAAAGCACTAAAATGATAGCAAACAACAGCCGTGTTTGCTCAGAATCTCAGCACAATTGAAGCCAGCTCCAGGGTTGGGTTTGGATGCAGGAGAAGAAGAGCTTCAGGCTTGATAAACCGACTTGCTTATCGCAAAGCTACAAAAGGGAAGCTCGCGCTCACGTGATGCTCTTATCGAGCTATGTGTCACATGACTGCTTCCAGCCGGCAAAACGGAGTTTCGGGATAATTAATGGCCAGCTCAACTCCCGGCTGATGTGAAGAATGTGGTGATGGTCAGCATTTCACGCGATACTATCTATACCCGAGTCTATTACAAGGCGAAGCAATGTCATCAATAATTTTTTTATTGTATCATTAGAGCACTATATAAGGCTGCGATTGTTTCTTTTTAAAGAGAAGAAAATATGCATGGTACAGTGGTATTCCAGGCCAAATTCCCAGATTCGGAGCGCAAGATATCATTTATTCAAATTGCGGCTGAAATCATAGGAAGCTCCGCTCCACGGCGCTAGACTTTAGTTGCTATGCGGAACCATCGACCTTGGCGATGTAGGCTAGAGAGAGGTCAGTACGGCTGTCTCAACCATTCTCGTTGAAGTGTGGGTGTGAAACTTACAGATAAGGTCGACGACACGGCGGGAGTAACCCCACTCGTTGTCATACCAAGAGACGAGCTTGATGAAGTTCTCGTTGAGGGCGATACCAGCGGAGGCATCGAAGATGGAGGAGTGGGGGTCGCCGTTCAAGTCACTGGAGACAAGGGCGTCCTCGGAGTAGGCAAGGATACCTAGAGTAAAGGTTCCAGTTAGCTTCCTAATTTTTGTTTCCAGGGGTTAGGGAATATTTCTCGAAACTTACCCTTGAGCTCATTCTCGGAGGCCTTCTTGATGGTCTCCTTGATCTGGTCGTAGGTGACGGGCTTCTCGGTGCGGCAGGTGAGGTCGACAACGGAGACGTTGGAGGTTGGCACACGCATAGACATACCAGTCAACTTGCCGTTGAGGGCGGGGATGACCTTTCCGACGGCCTTGGCGGCACCAGTGCTGCTGGGGATGATGTTCTGAGCAGCGGTACGTCCACCACGCCAGTCCTTAGCGGAGGGACCGTCGACGGTCTTCTGGGTGGCAGTATAAGCGTGGATGGTGGTCATGAGACCCTCAACCAAGCCGAAGTTGTCGTTGATAACCTTGGCAAGGGGAGCAAGGCAGTTGGTTGTGCAGGAGGCGTTGGAGAGAACTTTGACATCGGAGGTGTAGGTCTCGTTGTTGACACCCATAACGAACATGGGGGCATCGGCAGAAGGAGCAGAGATGACAACCTTCTTGGCACCACCCTTCAAGTGAGCCGAGGCCTTCTCGGTGGTGGTGAAAACACCGGTGGACTCGACGATGTATTCAGCACCGGTCTCAGCCCATGGGATGTTGGCGGGGTCTCTCTCTTGGTGGACGCGGATGGTCTTTCCATTGATCTCAAGGTTTTGGCCAGCGACCTTGATGTCTCCCTTGAATTGACCGTGTTGGGTGTCATATTTAAGCATGTATGCCTTCATGCGGTTAGATATTGAGCTTGGTTGACCATCATCCTGTGACAAGCAAAACTTACAGCATATTTAGTCTCAATGAAAGGGTCGTTGATGGCAACAACCTCGACTTCCTTGTTCTCGATACTATTATCAAACGGTTAGGCTATTCATATAGCGCTAGGTGGAAGTTATGTAGACTCACGCATTTCGGAAGACCTGCAAAATGGTTAGTCCCAGCTCAACACAAAATGTCCCGGGGATGGATAACATACAATTCGACCAATGCGACCGAAGCCGTTGATTCCAACCTGATTGAAGATGTCAATTCCATTGATTCACCAGATGACACCGGGTTAAACAGCCTGAATATACCTTGATGGCCATGGTTGCGGTTATGTGAAACTATGATGGCGGGGTAAACGTCAGTTTCCAGGATCCAACAGAACAACAAACGTCATAACGGCGTCAAGAGAAGATGGCATAAAGGACTTACAAGAGAAAGGACTTTTGGTATAGAGCAAGAAGAGGGATTTGGAGAGAGAGTCTGATGGAGAGTTGGGAAGAAGAAGAAGAAGAAGAAGGGAAAGAAAGTTGGAAAGTCAGCTGGTGTTGGGGGGAGGGGCACAAATAAATAATACCGCGTTTTTTCAGATGTAAAGTATTATTAGTTGCGATTACATACAAGCATGGTTAGCCGTGGTAATAACACAAGCGCCATGGTGGAAATGTTGACGCAAGTCTCTGTCATTCTAAGTATCTTTATCTCCGTGTGGACTCTATTTTTATATGCGTCGCTTATCAGCTATAGTTCTCAGTATTTCTCTCAATGTTCCTAGACACTTTCATAGCATCTATTTCAACAGTCTCCAAGCAGTTTTTGGGTAATAGTTCATAGACGCAAATACCAGCGTCATGCCATGCAATTCGAAACAAACAGATCACCCGAGTGCCCGGCTTGTTCCGCACCTCACGGGCGGATATGAAAGGGAATTGACTTCCTCCGCCATGGTTCACCCACATTCTGTTCCGACACGATCCTCTGGTTGTGGTTCTAGACGACCTTCATGCTTCGGGTATTAGTTGGATGGCGGTGGCTGGTGGCTACAGTCGGGTTCACAGTGTTGAAGCGGCCCAAAGGGGTTTCTCCAAGGAGTTTGACCACAACAATGAAGAATTTGTTATTAATATAATGATAAACACTGTAGAGTGGATATATCTAGACTATAAAATAGATGGTCTACACGATATATTGATATGCATGATCTGACTATCTATACTACTGTGCCATATACAAATAGCAACACCCCTCCATCCGTCATCGCAGCATTTCTTTTTTATTGTTGCTTTTTTTTCATCTGCTGTGCATCATACTATCAACAAAGTACCCCGCCAACCCTACCTTACCTGTTATAGCTAATTCTTCCGTTCGCCCAAACAATAATCCGTCTATTGTGCCGCACACCCACCATCCCAGGATGCCAACAAGCTTCCAAGAAGTGTTAGCATGCTGTTGAAAGGTGGTTGGGAAGACACTAGTAAGGGAGGAAGCTCTCTTAGTGTGGCGACAGGCATTTGTTCCTTGTGTTCTCATGGTGTCGATAATGCTTTGAGGTGTGTGTTCATAAACAACTCTCTATATCTAACGTCATCGCACTCGTTGGGGGAGAAATTTTCAATGGACAACCTTCTCTATCGAGAACTACTGATTGGTTCGAGGACATGCTAGCTGCATCCTGCCTCTCTTTCAGCTTATTAAGGAAACCAGAGTGGAATCAGACCTCTGTGTCATATCTCGCTCAGGGTCCGACATCGCTGCGCATTATCTCCTTGGAGGGCTTAGGCAGATGATCCTGACGAATACATATAGTGTTCTCTCATACGCCCTGTCTCCCTCGACCCAATTGATATTGTTGAAAGCATGTTCTGCGAGCACGTTGCGAGTATACTCCGCGGGGAGAAAATAATAACAAAATCAAAACCAAGAAACCTTGTATTAATGCATATTAAAGAAGGGATAATAATAGCGGGAAGAAATATAAGGTTACAATAATTCTACTACGCAGAAATCACAGCTCGGACTCCGGAGACCCTAGATCCCAAAAGTGCGTGACGAAGATCTCTCTCTCTATTCATCCTTGGATCCTCCTCTCCAGTTCTTTTCCGCAGTCTCCACGCTGGCCTTGTCGGTCTTGACCGCACCTTGACCCATACCCATCAATCCGCCAGCAGCCTTCCAGGGTCGCTCCAAATCACCCTTAGCGGCCTGGCCCCAGAGGTGGATCTTGACGATGTTGGCCTCGAAAGCTCCCTTGAGTGGGATTATGGACTGGATAACGAGCGGGTTGGTGTACTTGAAGTAGAAGTGCATCACACACATCATTCCGACTCCCATAAGTTGCGACTTGACTGCCGCGCGCACCTGTTGTTTGTCGTATTCCTGAACAGTGGTTACCACGGGCTTGGGCTCATCTTGAGATCCCATCGCTGGTGGTTCAACGTATTTCAAAGTTTTCATGTCTAATCCGAGTAAATCGTCCTGTTAGCTCCGTACCTCCATAACCAAGCTAAACGGCCGCCTGGGAATCAGGAGCTCACCCTTCTTCTTGTTGATCTGGGAATAAACGTAAAGATATATCGAGGCGATTATGATATTGGAGGCGATGTACATGGTACGAACACCGAGGAGAACGTCAGGGTTATCGAAGGGAATCTTCTTGGACACCTGCATCATCACAAGGATGATGGCGAGGTTGGTTCTACGCATGCCATGTTAGTCTCATCGCCATATAAATTGACAAGTACACCGCAGATAAGGGGTCACGTCGTGCGGGCAGCTAGAGCTGGAGCTGAAGCGGAAACTGAAAAGAGAGAAACTTCATCTTTACTTACATTTGAGGACTGATCGCCATGGTGACTAGTTTATTAGATATTGAGCGTAAAGAAAATAAGCTCCCTGTAAACAATCCGCTTTGCTTGAGATATATTCTTCCTTCCAACCGGGCCAAAAAAATCCCCAGAGAAATTTTCCCCCAAAGAGACACCTGGCTTGACCTACGCTCACGTGATGTTCAAATGTCACATGACCAATGACATAACCAAATCTCTTTGCCTTGCGCACGCTCATTTCCAAACGTGCTGGCAAACGGCTCAGGAGATGCCCTTTTTTCACCCTCAACGAAGGGTTACTGCTTGATGGTGATGACTGTTACTGAAGGACGGGCCTTTGGACTTCCCTTTAGCGAATACTGCTAACCTTGATCCCGCTTACTGACCGCAGGATCAGCGATATGGCACGGCCTACCAGCCGAAGCCTGAGGTCGCTCTCAGATTTTGAAATGAACGCACGATGAGGACATGATGATTTTCACTAAATACTTAGCATTGCTTCTCTCCGCTATGCATCCTCTTCTTTTACTGTACTAACTCTAGGTTTTACCCCCCATGTTCTGCGCCATGGATTTGCCTGGCCAAACCTGCCGCTCTCTCTCTGCACCGGGCAGACGTTCCAAGTTGCTTGGATATCCAACCCAATTAGGCCTAGCGCGGTTTCCACAAATTTTCACGACCCTTCCTCTCTCTCCCTTAAGCGATTGGTATCTCTGCAACATCTCCCCCATCTTCGTTGCATCAACTGAACACGCGATCTACCACGCATACGCCTCAAAACTCCCAGCTTTTTGGCCTCCTACCACTTTTATCGTCCATTTGACGCGACATAATTTATTTATTATTCGCCAACACGCCCATTTCGTGATCGAAAATGCCCGGTGGTAAAGGAAAGTCGATCGGAGGCAAGGCCGCCCCAAAGGATGGTCAAGGGAAGACTCAAAGATCTCACAGTGCGAAGGCCGGTCTACAGGTTAGTTCTACACCGCGATACACCTTATTTGGTTCTGGTTTTCGTTTGTTGGAATGGCGGGCGCGACACGTCCGACATTCCCGCTGTTATGATTCAGTTTTTTTTGCGATTTTCAAAATCAGGCAGACACCCGGGCTCCTCATCGCTAACCGAAGCGAATCTAAATAGTTCCCATGCGGTCGTGTAAAGCGATTCTTAAAAAACAACACTCAAAATAAGATGCGCGTCGGTGCCAAAGGTATGCGACTCAGTCTTTTTCTACATGCTTTCATGATGTTTTCTGAAAGTGTCAAATCTAACACATTTCCCTGCAGCTGCTGTATATGTCACCGCTGTTCTCGAATACTTGACTGCCGAAGTTCTCGAGCTGGCAGGAAACGCCGCCAAGGACTTGAAAGTCAAGCGTATTACCCCCCGCCATTTACAACTTGCGATCCGAGGTGACGAGGAACTCGATACGTTGATCCGCGCCACCATCGCATTTGGTGGTGTTCTGCCACGTATCAACAGAGCGCTCCTGCTGAAGGTTGAGAAGAAGAAGAAGTCCGAAGCTTAAGGGTGGTGTCGCAGGAACGAACAAACCCATTTCTATTTTTATCTCTCTCAACAGCATGGGTAGCAACATATTCCTTTTTTCGCCATCTCTGTCACGAATTCCCAACTACCACACAACCACGGTCGAGAAACAACATAGTCATGTCATTCATGCAGGAGTGGACGATATCTTTTTCTACGTTTGGCTTTTATCTTACGGCATCCTTTTCCTTCTTATTGTTAATTCTCGATTTCTCCGATTTCGTCGGCCGAAATTGTACCCTCCCATCTACGTTTGCTGCCTCCTCCAGTACGTGGGTGCGGCATGCGACGGATTCGCCTTGTTAAGCCTTTTATTTTTTTCACAAGGTCGGTTCTCACGGCGCATCATACCACCCACATCGACATCTCTCCCCGTTCAACAAATACTCCACTGTATTCCTTAACGCTGTTTTCTTTTATCTTTAGCCTCGCCTTTTTTTTTCTTTTCCTCTTTTTCTTTTTTTTAGGGCGCTGATAACGGCAAGAAGGGCCGGTGGGAGGGATGATTTCACAAAAGAAAGAATACGGCATGGTACTCGGAACTGGAGGGTTAGGCGGACAAATAATACAAAACATGTCTCAATTCATCATATTCTTCTCTTCTTGCAGCTACATCGCGAATAATCCGAACTACCGCAAATAGTACCTAAACTCCCTTTGTTCTATCTTTTTTTGTCCTCAACCGCCCTAAATGTAAACGTAGCCCTCCACCAGTCTGTACTAAAGTCTACAGTCACAGTGGATGTAAAAGAACAAGTAACTGCTGCAGAACAAAGGTTGGAAATACCAGGTTTGCCTTGTTCTGTTGTATAACTCGACAAAGTATATATATAGTACAAAACAAACGCTGCAAACAGACACTACCATGCATACAAAACCTTCTAACAACATCAAGCCAGACCACATACATAATACAACTCTTAAGGAATGGGACAGGCTCACTTGTAAAAAACCAAGAGAGAACAGAAGGGGAAGGGAGAGGGGAGGGGAAGGGAAGCTGGTCCAATGCAGCAGCAGAAGTTATATGACCGTCAGACTCGAATGGTAACAAGTGATGCTGGGGCATCTATGCGAAGATGGATGCAGTCAACAGCACACACACTCTACTACCAATCACCAGTTCATCACAAGGTCAACCTCCACTGCATACAAAAGCTCGATCTACACAAGCTTGACAGCAGATAGACGATGATGTACAGCAAAAGCTGAAAAGGGGGGAAGTGGGAAATCAGAACCCTTTCGAGTAACCAATCATCATTTTTCCCAGGAAGAGTAAAACCGTGGTTAGGTTAAATGGATGGTAGGAAGAGCGAACGAATGGATGGTTGGGGTGAAAACAACGCCTCAGACAGGATGAGAAACATCTGGTAACTCGTTGAGCCAAAGCAAGCAAGCAAGTTGTCGTGGATGTTCTGTTCGCTTCCTATATATGTCATCACCGGCGAGGTAGGAATACCCCCTGCTTGAAAAAACAAGCCCTGTTCCGAATCGACAGGATACATCTAGCGAGGTTTCGGAGGTGAGGTAGGTGCGGTGCTCGATGTGGTGTGTTTTGATATTGGGACTGGGACTGGGACGCGGACAGGTAGGGACAGGGACAGGAACAGGGACAGATCAATACATACACAGCATACAAGCAGCACAGCTCAACCGTCCTACTCCCTCGTTTCGAGATCCCGAGGCGCGGGTATATTAGCAGACAACAAAAGTGGTAATAAAAGCAAAAACGACGCGTCAAAAGCTATATCTAGTCGATATAACGATTGAAAAAAGCAGAAGAAGGGGGAGGGGTATAGTAAGGAAAACGGGCAGGGGAGTAAGTAAGGAGTGAGATAAAAGTAAGATAGGAGTAAATGCAGATAGATGTGAAAAGATGGCAAGCTAAATATATAGGAAAAGGTGGCTGTATAGGGGGGAAAGTAAATAGATATAAAAAGATAGAAGGGATATATAATATAAGATATAAAGGCTGTAGAGGGTAAGTATATGAAGAAGGGCAGGTATATAACAGAATGTAGAACGAGTCGAACGAGAGGAGCAAGGTGGTTGTAGAGAGGAAGAAAAGAGAGAGAGAAAGATGGGCGAGGACGAGGTATTTATACCCTTCAGAAAGGAGCAACACATCAGAGAAAATTCTGCCAGATCACGCCAGGCAGCACCCAGCCATCCAGTTGTCAGTCTAGATCACCTCAACCAACCCCCTTTACCAGCCCCTCAGGTGGAATAGAATCAGGATATGTAGCAAGAATCAGTGAATATCAAGGCACTTCCCGCCAAAAGCGACGTCACCTGGCCGAAAGCGGGTGAAAAAATTTTCAGGGAGATGGCTGGGCGGTGAATATCGACGGCGAGGGCGAGACTCAGAGGTGGCTGGTATATCATCTCCTTTGTAAGCCCATGGGGTATCAGAGTAGGAGGCTGGACATGGCAAATGAGGAGAAAAAAGAGATATGCAAGATATGTATGTGAGCTTCCCAGCTAGTCTGAATTTCAATACCTAACGTCTGCTTTTTATGTAGCTGTAGAGAGAATAAACAGTAAGTCAAGAACGAGCAAGAGCTAAGTAGATTAGACGCCGTGTATGAATATCATTCCCCCCCTTTTTTTGCTTCAATTTCCTTCCTGGCTGTAAATAAAGAAACAAAAACATCACGCCTGAACAGTACCAGTCATACCTATAAAATCCTTGTCACGCCATGAACGCTCTTCAGCAGTGAAGGGGAAAGGGAAGGGGGGTATTGAAGACTTGATATGAAATAGGGGTAGTAGTGGGCAGAGCCCTGGTTTAGCAGCAATGACAGTAACAGTAGCAGAAGGTAGAAGCGGATACTGCACTGGAAGGGTACGTATGATAGGTATAGAGCGGGAAGAACATCATCCTTGCTGCCTTTGAGGGGATATCATCATAGTCAAATGAAAAAGGGTATATTTTGTCTTTCAACGTAATAATTTTTAAACACAGGAGTTTATGTCATAGCCATGGAACGAGAACCAGCTAGTCCAAATGGTATCCATCATCCTGTATGCACGTTTTCATCCACGCTTGTATTAGCAGGGCTTGTTGCCTCGCTGCTAGTAAAGGTCTCTGTAATGCGGTTTCCGTTTGGATCTAGATTCTGTGCTGCATTTCCACCATTACGCGTGATGCGCGCGTTCATCATACCTGCGTTAGCAGTCGAACCTCCCGCTGATCCAGGGATATTATTCGCGTCTCCAAACTCGCCTAGACCGTCAAACTGGTCTGCGGCATTTCCCATCGGCCTTTGTTGCTTGTGTTGCAGGTTGAGGTTATCTGTTGTGTCAGCGGTGAGGTTTTCGAAGTCAAATAAATCGTTCCCTTGCCCGGCGAAGAGGTCGTCGGTGTTGCTGGTCGTTGGTTTTGTCTCGATGTTATCGTTTTCTTGGCCCGCATGCCCGTCGGTCCCGTGATTCGCCTTGGAATCAAACCCAGGAAACTCAGAAAAATAATCACCGCTATTAAATATCTGATCCAAGTCCAATGGAGGAGGGGGGATTTGGCCGTTTGGGTTATTCGGCTCAAGGCCGGGGATGGAACCAGTGGGGCTCAGAGGCTGCAGCATGTTGGTGATGTTTTGCATAGAACGATCTTGCTCAGCTTGCATCTTAGCGAGGTTATCGAATTCGGAGCTAGAGCTGGCTAAACGTGCAGCATAGTCATGCGGCATAACGGGTGGGTTGGGAGTTATAAGAGCATTATTGGTTGAGGAGGAGGATGGGTCGGTAGTTTGGTTGTCATTGGCCATCAGGCGGAGCGCATGCGCGCGCTGCGCGGTGGTAAGCGGCGAGTTACCGTTTGAATTCTGAAGGGACGAAAGAACAGTGGAAAAATCGGAAGGGTTCGTTGTAAAGTCACTACGGGCGTTGGAGTTTTGAATAAAAGACATGATATCCCGTTGAGGGAGGTAGCCGGGGGAGTCCGAGTTCTTTTCTTGCGGGTGTACCGGAGTCTGATGCTGCTGTTGTGGTTGATGTTGGGGCTGGGGCTGTTGGCGAGTGTTTTGGTTCAAAGGGCTTCCAGCCTCGAGTAATTCCTCGATATTTCCAGATTCGAAACTCGGCTTGTGGGAATGTGATCGCCTGCCGTCCTGATTGGCACCGTAAGTACTAGCAGCAGAAGATGGAGAGCGTGCATCCATTGAAGCACCCTGACTATTCAAACCCGCCATAGGTGGCGCATTGAGCAATAGACGCGGTTTCTTCAACGGACGCTGGCCAGATTCTGTATTCCCATCCATATCCCCAATGTAGTCTCCGATATCCACGATATTGCCCTGACCCCCTTGGTCTTGAGAGATAGTTCCAGCAAATGAATTAACAAGGCCCTGGGCTCCCTCATGGCCTTGAAGGCTCCGATTGTATACAGTAGCCAAGAAGGTGAGGATTGCGTTTATCGAATTCTCGTGCCGAGTATGTTGCTCCTGGAAGTTGGCTGCCTGCTCATATAACTGTTCGTGTTCCCGCCGTAGTTTGTTGATCGTACTTGAGATGATTTGTTGCTGATGCCGGATGTTTTGCAATTCACGGTAGACATTTGTAAGTTGGCCCTTCTCCATAGCTTCTGACCCATCAAACCCTAAAGAGAGTTGGCCTCGGAATTTAGTCCTCTCGTCCCGGCCGCCAGCACCAGCTTCTTCATTAAAGTCTTCATGTTCAGCCTCTTCTACGTCAGGCTCAGCCTTTACCCTCGCCTTTGAACCACCTTTATTCGCCCCCGAGGCGTTCTTCGGCTTCTGTATCAGCCATAGCAGATCAGGGTGACCGCGTTTAAAGTATGGATTGGAATATTCGCTCGGGCTTTTATTCTTTCGCTCGCTGGCTCGCATGGAGTTATCCGATAATCCCACCTTCTTGTGAAAACCGTACATGTTCAACTGTCGAACGAAGGACGCATAGTTGTTGTGCTTGAATAGTTCCGGAATCAAAGTTTTCGCAAACTCGTCTTCGTCCAGAACCACAAACGAGTTTCCATCTTCTGACCATTGAATCAGTTCTGTATTTTTAGACTCTTCGAGGAAACTATAAGGCGCACGGATGTCAGTACAATGCTAGCAGATGGATGTATGGAAGGTGGTGTGGAAAAAAGATAACTACCTGCTTAGTTTTTGAATAAACGGAGGGATCTGTTTTCGTTTCGCTTGCGATTCCTTCTTGGCTATAAGAGCTCTCTGCTTCAACTGCGCCAACGACTCTCCGGACGGCCCAGCATTATCGTTCGGCCGAGCCGCACCATTATCTGCAGCAGGAACCAGATTCTGTTCAGGTATCCGCGATCGACTAATCAGGTGGTTGGTAGGTCGCCTCGTGAGTTGATTCGACGCCTGCGTATTTGCAAGGCCAGTGGCGGGTGTGGGTTGTAAATGGGCAGCAGCAGTAGGATTTGCCGAGTTCACAGGATTGGACGCATTAGGAGCCCATTGCTGCAAGAATTGATCGTTGGAAAGGTGTGTCTCTGGCAGAGGGAAGTTGGGTAAGGATGGCATCTGCTGGTGTGTAAGAGAGGATCCTGGAGCCGGCCGTTTCCGAGAAAGGCCATGGGATGACATGTCCAGGTAAGGTATCACGATAATGATGCTCGTAAGAATAAAAGGATTGAAATGCTGGGATGTGAACTGTCGAAGCGACTTGAAGGGCTCAGGTTAGGTTCTGGGTTCGAGAGCGAGAGGATGGCGATAAGATAAGTACTGCTCGGTATTCGTGGAGATAATTCTCGTTACGGGCGTGCAAGTGTAGATATGGTGAGAGGAGGACTATGCGAAACACCGGGGACAAGGTACTGAGTGAGTCAGAGAGTAAGTGTGGACAGGTAATCGATGATATATTGACTGCCTCTCGTTATGGCACCTACAACACCGTCAGTCCACGCGTATGGCGGGCGAAAGAAGCGAAAATCAATCAGATTCAGAATTTCCTTACTCACAGTCCACAGTCGAATGAATCTCAGTATATGTAACCGAACTTTTCCCTTCCAACCTGTCCTCTTTCTCTTTTCTGTTTTCTCGCTGCCTGAGGGGGGGAGAGGATAAGGTGCTGTAGCGCGATTGTTCACTAGCCTCACCGAGCCAGCAAGAAAAGAAAAAAGAGCGACAGTCCGGTGTGCCAACGCGAGGTACCTCCCAACTAAACAGACCTCCGAGAAAAGCCAACTCCAAGTTCAGGACTTCAATGACTTGGAAACAAAGACAGATCCAGCAGAGCTCGTCACCGTCTTGATGGGATATAAAAAAAAGAAAAAGAGCAACAGCAAAGTCGAGTTATGATACCTTTCTTGGCGTCGGGAGCGAGTGTATGATGAAACTTTTGGTGCGGGAGAGGGCTGTGATTGGTCAAAAAGTGAGGCTGTGCTGAGTCAGCGATAAGATAAGCCAGAGCAGAGCAGAAGAGGAGAAATGCAGATGGGAGCAGAGGAGAAGAAGAGAAGGAGAGGGAAGAATAGAAAGCAGATGGCAGGCTGGTTTTATAGCTGGTTTAGTATCTACTGAACGTCTACAATAGCATAGCTGAATAGCCTGTTCAGTTCTGTCAACATATATTCAACGTTGGTCTAATCTATCAATGGACCTATAAAGCATTGTTACATGCCACCAACAGCATTGTTAGTATGATTAGCCAGCTATCAAACAATTCAGCTATTGATATACTGTCTATACTGTCGCAGTATTATTGCTGGGAAAGTCCGTTTCAGATCTGAATAAGGAGAGCAAAACACCAATACCCAACAGCCCATTCAATTAAATACTATTCCAGCTCACCAATCTCAACCTTGAAACGATTCACCAGGTGCTCCCAACCATCAGGATTCGCCCGGGCAAACATATCCATCGTTTTAAGCGCCTCTAGATCTCCAACCATATGCTTACGCTGTGTGGTACCGTTTAGCAGCACAGTACCTCCAAGGGCTAGAACCAAGCAGTATAAAGCCGCCTGGGGAGTAAGGCCAAACTGGTTATATACCAAGCCGACTGCAGCAGACCACATCAATCTTGGATTGGCAGTAACAATCCAGAATGCTTGGTATATGATGGAATTCTCTCGGCAGAACTTGCGAAGCTGCCCGTCAAAACCATTGGTGTGGTAGAAGCGGTTCTGCACAAAGACGGGTTTGACCTGGACGTTATCGAGGAGCTTCTTAAGCGTGGATAAGAAGCAGTTTGAGATCCCAAGGTGGCGGATCTTATGTGGTACATATTGTTCGAATACTTTCCATGCGGCCAACGTCTGCTCTATGGTGGGTAGAGGGGCGAGCAGGACTAGTGAATCAAGGTAGGGCTCCTCTTCCGGGGAGAAGGTGAATATTTTGAGAGAGGAGTTTATAGCTGCATGTATTTGGTCTTCAAGGGGAGCAGCTGGGCTATATGGCACGGCTGTAGAGTTTCGTCCTCCAGCTGGGGTATATTTGGTTTGAATCTTCCCATCGCAGGTCAGCTTGAAAATAATTAACGTAGCTACTGTGAAAAAGTAGGAATATCAAACAAACACACGTATATATCCTCTCGATTTACTTTACCCTCTGATATTGCCCTTCTCACCCCGTCTCCAACAAGGTCTTCCCTATAGAGTTCGTGCTGCGAGGCAGTATCAACCCCTTTGAAGCCGGCACATAATGCCTCATATACTAGATTTGCCGTTTCCTTTTCCTTCCACGCCGTCCCGTAGAGAAAGGTTGGAATGGAGAATTCTTCAGACGTACTGGAGGGAAGAACGCGTTTATCCCAGCTTAAGTCCATCCTACCTTTTCTGCTTGATGTATAGAAGAAGCTAAGACGCAAGACAGTCGATGTATTTAACTGCCTTTTATACTACCGATGCATTGTACATCGTGCGTGCCAACTATTGACTCATACAGCTACACTTCAACTTCTGCACAACATGAGTCAACAGTTGAAAAAATATCTACTGAAGGGGTTGGAGTTTGATGCATTTTAAACCCCGCCTGCAGGTGCTGACTAAGTCCAAGGGAAAGCTCGGAGTTCTCAAGCAGAAAGGTATCTGAATGATTATTCTGTATTAAAGTACGAGTAATTAGAGCATTCGTTGGTGGAGCAGAGGGTGAAATTGATAATAAAGGGGCGATATGCGGTGTGTTTCGTTTTCTGGAAGCAGCACCAATGTTGTGGTAAAGACATTGCAGATTTTTCTTCCTTGTTCGGACATTGTCTGGGATTTGAAATGGAAGAATAATGTCAGTTAGTTACCTCTGAATGTGCAAACGTCTACAGTCATAGGGGCAGTCGTATTTTCCCATATCTCAGTAGCGAACAGGGACCAGATTCAAACCAGCCCAAGACACATATCTCGGCAACACCGTGTCACAAGCGACCCGCCATCCGCATCGTTTCTTCCAACAGTAATGTAAGGGGGGTGTCCGGTAGGTTGCGGGGAGGTTTCTTTGTCAACCACCGCCACAGCGCACAGCATACACGAGTCCAGCTTTCACTCAGCAGGGTCAGAAAATGGGTTAGAGGAAGGTGGTTCCCTTCCCCGGCTGTAACGTGAAAAAGCTAACGGGCCTTCTTCAATCCTGTTGGATAAAAGGACTACAACTCTGGGTGTGTCAAGGCCGTTCGCCGAGCAAAAGAAAAGCGTATGGCGGTGCTGATGGAGTTGAGCCAGGGGGAAAGTGGCGGAGTTTGGGCGAATCGGGACCAAGAAGTCGGTAGTAGTGCATATCAGCTGACTCGTGAAGGGGAAACGGAGACAGATATTAGACTGAGTAAGAAGATACGACAGCGAGAGGGAGACAGAGACAGACAGAAATTGGCTGAGTGAGAGGCGAGAATATATAAAACTGCGCTCCTCTACTCGAACATCGTTGCTAGTGTCTATCTGCTATCATTGGATATGGACTTGTGCCACCAGGAGAACCACAAGAGGACACGAACCTTGCTCTAGGACTGGTCACATTTCTTCTCGAAAGTGGCGGATCAGACAGAGAGATGCCGATGGAGACTCAATGAGAGAGAAAAGGAGAGAGAGAGAGATAAAAAGAAGAAAAGAAAAAGAAAAGAAAGGGGTCTTGTATAGCTAGTTCTCGATGTCGTTCCCACTCGAACCCCTTAAAAGGACCTATTTAAATTGAGTCCAATATGGAAGAGAACTATAGGCGGCTACCGTTCAATAGTGGACGGAGAGCATCATCTGCATTTCCTTCATGGTGTTGAATATCAAGATGACTTTGTGCTCGGAGTGGTTAGATGTATCCGCTCCAGGCGTTTTCAAGGGTGATTGTGAAACAGTTTCACGATATCTATCTTTAGTACTGTCGTATAATATATAAATATCTCTCTCTCAACTACAGAGTAATATACATAGTATGTCTTTTTACATAGTCTTGCTGAATATCAAGTTTTATGGGTCCGGGTATGGCAGCTTAGCCTGCAATCTTACCTAACAACACTCCCTGCCTTTTTTTCTTCTCGCTTTTTCCCTTTTTTCTCTTTTCAACCTCTTCAACATCTTCATCTCTCGCGACACCTTCAACTGTAAGCATCTCTTCTCTGTCTCTGTCTCTCTGTTCCTCTGCATCTCTTCATTTTCCCTTCTATCACACTGCCCTTTGTCTCCCCGATATCCCCTCCTGAAAAAGAAAAAAAATTATATAAGGAACCTTGTCATACCAAACGCTACCAACCATCCTTGATCCGACCTTCGTGTTTCATCTCGAGCTCTCTCTGCTTCTTCCCTTTGGCTTCTCGTTGTTTCGTCCTTTTCATCTTCAATCTCGTTGGACATTGAATCGTTCTGGCTCTGGCCGTCGTCGTTTGTGCCTTACCCGAGCCATAGCTTTGTGTGTGCAACCTGTTGTTGAGACATCGCAAAAAAAAAAAACCACCCTCGCGAGCCACCATCTCTTTCGCATCATCACCTTTCTCACTATATCTTGTCTGAAGCAATATACTCATCAGTCTCTACAGTCTTTGATCTCCTGCTTTATCCCGCCAGCAGCGCATGTAGTCCAACTCTGGCTCGTGTTGGCTTCGTTTCACCCTTTCTGACGACTTGACGCTTTCCGACGAACTGATGAACACGACTCGCACGACACCCTCCTAGATTTGCTGCTGCTCTCTCTATACCGTCAGGCTTACGAGACGTGTCTTATTTTTATGTGCCATCATATGCGAAGAGGGTTCTGCCTTTGATCCGTTTCTGGGTGCCTGATATACCACCCACCACCACCATCAACGTCGTTTTTTCCATCATCTTTAAAGCTTCCCTTTTTTTCTTACTTTTATATATTTACTCCCGCCGTGTGTGTCGCTGCCTATGATCTATTAACATCTACCCGTTGGTTTTATTCCGCCGGCATCGTGTTTTCCCTTTTGTTTCTCCCGACTTGACGAATATCGCACTCCTGCCTTTTCACCCGAAGCCACGATGAGCAATTATCACTCTCACGCCCAGGATATGTACAATAATCCTCCCTCCCGTTCTCCCGGTACCCAGCGACCCCAGCCACAGCAACAGCTTCGCCGTCAGCAGTCGCGACAGTTTGATGCCTATGGAACGATGCCCGCTACCCTATACGAGGACTCTCTCGCTCGTTTCGACTCCAGCCAGCTAGACAGACTTGGTTCCGGCATCCCCACAAATTCGTACAACTATGATATGCCCGGTTCTCAGACATGGAATGCGAACGGTGTTGGTGTTGCCCGCAACCTTGGCTCAATAGGCTCTGCTTCTGCAACTGCGTCGGGATTAAGGTCAAGCGTACGAGGGCGTACCGCGCTTCCAACTGTGCGTCTCCCAACTCCTGCCTGTTATCCTCCCCTTCCTTTTTTATTTTAAAATCCTCTCGAGTCTCTAACCTTGCGTTGTTGTTCTTTAGACTTGGCTTGATCAGCAGCCTGGCATGCCCAGTAGCTTCCCGATGGGATCTGGTCAACTCCAACCCCCGCAGTTACGCTCCGAAAGCATGAGCCTTGAAGGGGATGATGAGCTAATCCCGACAGCCATCGTGATCAAGAATATACCGTTTGCCGTGAAGAAGGAACAGCTCATTCAGTTGATGACGGAAATGAACCTGCCTCTTCCATATGCGTTCAACTATCACTTTGACAATGGAGTATTCCGTGGACTTGCATTTGCCAACTTCACCTCTGCCGAAGAGACTGCTACTGTGATTGAGGTTCTGAACCATTTCGAACTGCAAGGCCGAAAACTCAGGGTGGAATACAAGAAGATGCTACCGGCTCAAGAACGCGAGAGGATCGAGCGCGAAAAGCGAGAGCGTAGGGGTCAGTTGGAAGAACAGCATCGGCCTATGCCTGCCGCTCAACTCCAGAACCAAGCTTCAATGTCGTCCTTGGCTTCGCATCTGCCCGCCAATTCTCCTTCGCCTGTTTCCCACCGGGGAGGTAAACTAGGTACGGCATACTCTGAGAATCCTTCCAACTACACCCCAAGTTTTTTATATGCAGAGTATATGACTAACAATTTCTTTTGAAGATGTTGATATGAACGATGGGGAGACCTTGCAGTTTTACTCGCAGATATTACTCTTCAAACAGGATTTCTCCAGGGAAGTCCTTGTCTTTCCATCGACCCTGACTCCGGTTCAACGCCGCTTGGTGCATACTTTGTCCCACAACATGGGACTCGCACATACATCTCGTGGAACTGGTGAACAACGTCAAGTTCATGTGTTCCGAGTGGGTCCTTCAACAAACGTGAGCCCTCCAATTCCCTCGATCTCCTCTACCACCGCAGACACGTCGCACCGGGGTCTCAGCCGCGCCGCGACGGTCGATTTCCGTCCCAATAGGCGTGACGCCCAGGGTGCTTATAGTACTCTTCGCCAAAATTCTGGTTTTCTTAATGTTCTTGACTCACCTGGCGATTTTGCGAACACGCAGGGTCTTCGCGCAGCAAAATCTTTTGCAGACCTTCGGTCCTTTACTCCATCGCCTGTACCTTCATCTGCCAGCTTTCCTGCTGCTTTGCAGTCAAATGGTCCAAGATTCCAGCCCTACGATAATGTCGCCACTGGTACCGGAAATACCCCCACCCTGACACCTACGCCCTCTGGGTCTTCTCTTGGCCTGCAACGACCAGACGATAACTTGCTCGTGAATAGCCTCAGCGGCCTTTCTCTGGGGACGAGTGTGGGTGGAAATCAGGGAAGCCCACGCCGAACGCGTGGTATCTGGGAACAGCCAGAACCTCAGCCCAACTCCGCCGGGCCCATTGGAAGCAACCGCACAATCGGCCTAGGTTTTGATACCCAGTCTCAAGATCGCCTCCCTATGAGGCAACCGCGTGGTCCGGCGCCAGAGCGCGGAACTGGATTTCGACGATCTAACGGACATCAAACCAGAGGCAGCGACGAGCTTCGAGGGGGCCCGGGCGTGGAGATCATAGTTGAATAGGCTAACGCCACTTTTTTCCCCTCGCGTCCAAACAATCAGAACAACAAAATCCACATTCTTTAAACCCAGGATCATACCGAAAAGGAAAAAAACAACAAACAAAAAAACAGCCCGATGTAATACCATTCCACACATTCGACACGACTTGAACGGAATTAGTGTCTTTACGATTCGATGATGGATGATGAAATGAACCTAAACAAAAAGAGACAGAACTTCTTCCCCCCCCAAATCCCCCCCAAATATACAACCAAAAGTTTTACCCCTATTTATTACCGATTAGAGCCTAATCACTTTTGGGGCAGCCCAATCAACTGCGATTGATGTCGTTTTTATCCCGTTCTCTTTATTTTAGCCGCGCGCAACACTGTTTTGAACCACCAAAGTCGAACACCCCCGGGAGGATGGAGGGGAACAGAAAACAGCAGCTGTGGATCAGTCAGTCATCATACGTTTTTATTATTATATGCAAGTTAGGTAGTCGGCCAGCCGGGCGCTTTGCTATGCTCTCCTTTCTTTCGGCTTGCTCCTGATCACACTGGTTTACTTATCCACAAGGGGGAAGAAAAGGAGCAAAAAGAGTAAAGAAGGAAATAACCAATCTTTATAAAGGGGAGGTGAGGAATTGGAGAAGGCGAAGAGGATGAAGGAGAAGGAGACGAAGCCGGATGGATGTTGAGTCTTGTGTCTTATTTTATTTCTTTTTGAAGCCCGCAATGTATCTTGTCGATTGGTTGGTTTCTCATTTCTTCTGCTCTACGGCTTTTTAATGAATGGTCTTGTCTTTTTTTTTTGAAAATTCTCTTCCTCCTCGCTGTCACTCGCCTGTCCTACCTACCTACTACGCCTCGGCTCTGCCTTCGTCTAGGTTGCTGTTATCAGTCAAACTCCAGACAGGTACATCTTTGCAACTACTTATCCGTTTCTCTCTCTCTCCCTTCACATGGGGTGCATGCAAACGCAATGTCTCTTCTTCGCTGTCGCTGCTTGTCAAAGTTGATCTCTCCGTCTCATCTCTATTCATTTTTCTTTTTGGTTCTGGCGCACCTGATATTTATTCTGATATTTTCTTTTCTCCTTTTTCTTGTCTTTCATCTAGCTAAACGTGCTGTGTCTTTATAAGGCTTGACTGCCTGACCTAATATATCAATTGTTCAACACATTCGCCTGCCTCTACCAGATATATGAATAAGTATCCAGGAAGCCGATGGCATGGAGCTCCCGTGGCCGGTACAGTTAAAACAGTTTTAAGGCTGGATAGATGTCAAATTATATGTAATAGAGCAATCCACCATCCACCATCCTCAATCTAGTATACATAGAGTCGTATCCCAAAAAAAAGTATGTATATGTACTCCTTTCTGTACATGGGACATCACCGTCCTCTCTGATCCCACTCCCTCACACCCTCCATCTTCCTTCGCCGTTCTTTCTCCCGCTTTCTGCCCCCGATGACCTCCTTTTCCTTCTGCCTGGGATCAATTACAACTAAATCATCGGCATCCTGGTTTTTGCGTTTCCAATTCAAGTCCTTCCCAAGCATATCTTTTCCAAATTGGAGCGTATGTGTCATCCAGTCCGTTTCGTTGTCATCCTCGTCCGCCGCACCGTTACTGTCATTGGGCCCCTGGGTATTTCCGTCCGCAACGTCCCATGCGCGACAGGACTGGCAGTTTACTATAAAGTGGAGGTCGCACAGCTGCTGTTCTTCCTCTTCATCTTCTGCCTTTTCAGGCTGTTGTGATGTGAGGCTCTCATCTGGCAGTTTCTTTCCCTCCCGATCATCATGGTTGTCGTGACGGGCTTTTTTCTTGGATGGGGCGGTAGTGGTGGTGGAATTCTCTTCCTCTGCGCTCTCAAGACGGGCTTTGAATGCGTTGAACATCTTTAAGGCATCTTTATCGGCGCTGGTGAATGCGTCGGTGTCACTGCCTGGTGGGCGTCGTTTACGGCCCCGTATCGAAGTTTCTGGGATAAGTGATTCAAGGGCTGTTTTCTTCCTGGTTGGTTCGGCGGGTGTGAAGCTTGTGTCTCGTCTCATGGATGCCTTTAGGGCTGCGATTTCGGCGTTTGTTCGTGATAGGGAGGACTTTTGAGGAGGTGGAGAGGGAGAGGGAGAAGGGGAATGAGAATGGGAAGGGGATCGTGATGGCTCTTCCTCGTCTGGTAGTGGGAGTTGTGTATGTGGATCTCGGGGTGCTGGTCGTCTTGTTGGTGATTTAGGGGGAGGCACCTTATGGGATGGTTTCGAGGTAGTTGAAGCTGTAGGTAGCTTTGAGGATTCCACCTTCGCCTTTGTTGTATCTGCCGACTTCTTATGAGGCTCATCACCATCATCCCGTACCAATTTCGGATTGAATTTCGGTTTCGTCGGTTTCGCAAACGATCCTCCTTCCTCTCCTTCTCCCTCTTCATCGACGCCAAAAC
This sequence comes from Arthroderma sp. MBC 929, assembly GCA_030789285.1. NCBI lineage: Eukaryota > Fungi > Ascomycota > Eurotiomycetes > Onygenales > Arthrodermataceae > Arthroderma > Arthroderma sp. MBC 929. The sequence continues at coordinate 210,207 of JARJUX010000003.1, read as the reverse complement.
TCAACAGCGCTTTTCCCGCCTTATTCTTCTTCCCCTTTGCCTTCCTCTTCACCTTCCCGGCATCCCCACCAGTCACAGCAGCTGTAGCAACCTTCTCCCTCCTCTTTAACACACCCTCAAACGGCCCTAGCTCCTGAACCTCGCACCCAGTGACTTTAATGGCATAAACCGGCCTATCCGTCCCCTCCACCAGCTCCGCCTCCGCAATCTTCACAACATTATAAATCCCATCCCCCTCCACCCTTCCAAACATGGTACAGGTCTTATTCAGCTCCCTCTCCGCATTCCCCAGCGTGATGAAGAACTGACTCCCATAACTCCCGTCCTCACTCTTCGCCATCCCCAGTAGTCCTCGCCTATTAAAGCGCAGCCGACTATGTATCTCATCTCCGAACACGATCTTCTCTCCATCGCGAGGATCAGTTTCGAATTCGGGGTCTTCGTAGATTGAGGATCCGCCGGAGCCGGTACCCGTGGGATCACCGCCTTGGACTATGAAGTTGGGGACGATTCGGTGGAAGGTGGTGTTGGTATAGTACCCGTCCAAACAGTGTTGGAGGAAGTTTTTGCAGGCTAGGGGGGTTTGGCGCGCGAAAAGGGAGATTTGGATCGGGCCAACGGTGGTTTGGAGGGTCGCGGAGGCGGTGGGAGGTGGTTCGGTATCGTAGTGAGCTGACATGGTGGGAAAGGGACTTGCTGGTGCTGTACTGTATGGTGTTTGATAGCTTGTGTTGTGGCTTGCACTTCACCCCGATTGATGGGGAAGAGCTGGGTGATTAAGAATTCGCTTGGTATGGTATCCTCCTGTGTATGTTTCCGAGTATATGTGGTAGGCAAAGGGGTTGAGAAGTCACCCGCCTCGTCTCGAGCTGTCTATCTCCAGGCGCAAAGTTGATGGAGAACAGCTCTTTGAAGTTGAAGTCGCACTAGGCGCTGATCGCCAAGACGAAAGCTCCTTCACCAAGATGTTTTCTAATTACACAAAGATGAATGCAATCCTTAGGAAGAGATTCAATAAATCATTTAGTTTCATTCAATCATTTAGATCTTGCTAACTATTTGTGCTTCTTCAGTATTTATGAATTTTAGGTCAAAACCTCTCCGAAGAGCTCCCCCGCCATCACTCCTGGCCCTGCGCACCGTACTGTCTACACTCAAACCGATGTCTTCTCCGTCGCAACGGTAGTGCTAGCTACGTTGGACTTGCGAGACAGCCTGAATCCACCGATAAAGAAAGCCACAGCCTGGAAGCCCAAGACTACACCCAGCGTTACCAAAGCACCGATAACCCCGGCCACAACGTTCGATATGCCAGAGCTACCCTTTGAGTCTGACGACTGGCTATTGCTAGCACCGTCCTGGGAGCTACATTCGGGCGTATCGTTACCGCATGCCTTGCACCACTCTGCCTCCGACGAGAAGCTGATTTCTTCCATATGCGAGACGAACTCGGACCACGGCATGAGAGTGCCCTCCTGCTCGAAGAGTGGGTAGGCTTTCGGTTCAGAATCAGATGATCCAGGCGTGACGGTGCCATTGTTAAATAGGAACCGGACACTAATCTCCGATTCGTCAGGGAAAGAAGAAGATGCGGAGGAAGCATTAGTCACGAGCTCAAAAGCCATGGCTGATGCGTAGTCGGGAATTCCGGTGAAATCGTCACTAACAGCCGGTAATTTAGCGAGACCGAAGAAAGAAAGGAAAGATGCATAGGCTCCGAATTGGACGTTGAGCTTCGTCTTTGAGCCGCGGGAGTCGATGGTTTCTTTGAATGCGCTCAGCACCTCGCCGGCTAGAGTTGAGCCGCTGACTGCGCGGATGGTCTCTGATTTGTCGTAGGCAAGGTTGAATTGCTGGATGTTGGCGAGTTCGAGGAGACGATCAGACACCTCGTCCGTCAACAGGTCGGATGAAGGGAAGGAGTCGCTGGAGTTATGGATAGAGGCGACATTGAGCAGGTCGAAGATCATATAGGCGTTTTCGTAGTTGATTTCACTCGATTCAAAGGTCCGGTCCAGCATTGGGGTGAGTGATTTGTAGAAATCTTTAGTAGAACCGAGCAGGCTCTTAAAGCCGTCTGAGTCAAAGTAGCTGTCGCTGCTGACTTTGGCGTTGTGACAGTTGCTTGCGCTCTGTAGCCAGGCCAAATTCTCGCTGTTTCCTCCGCTCTTGACCTGCTCGATGGCGACGAGCTGATAGCCGTCCATCGTGGCCTTGATAGTTGAGCCATTTGCAAGCTGTGTATCTGCAGCACTACCGACTGGCGGGTAGAGAGCCTGGAAGAAAGCAGTGGCTGATTGCTGGAGTACCTGGTCCTCTGGAGCCGAGGCGGCTATTTGGCCCGGCTTGATGATATCTGAGCTGATGTCGAGGATCTGGGATGAAGATGAGGAAGAGATGTACCGGTCATGGTACCATGAGCCGGTAGTGTGCACCTGGTTATATCCCAGGCCAGTCAAGATGGTTGGCGGCGTGGATTTGGAAGTTCGATCTCCATGGCGAGCGTAGATATAGGCTCCCAGCACCGTCTCGGCTGAGCTGAGGGGCGTGAGGAGGGAGACGATGGCCGAGATGCTGAGGAGCGACGCCGAGGGAGACATTTTCACCTACGACGATTAATTCAATTGATATGGTTTTCTATCACGCCAATTGATATTCTGGATGTTCCTGAGTCTTATATTTATATTTATATATTTATTTCCATAGAGTCATCCAGTCCGCCCTTTTTGACCTTCGGTGGCATCCGGAAATGAGGGGTAAAAGGCGTAAAAAACTGCTGACTTTTTATATATTCTCCATATCTCGACCAGGATCAGGATAACCTCCACTCTCATCTCGTGTCGATGCCGTTGTTATCCTGTTACTCTTTGATTGCTTACATGTGAGGATTCATTGTCCTGTGCCTAGAGGCCAAGTCTGCGGTATGATGGTCGTTGTAACCAGACAGAGAACGTTCGGTTAGACAGCACCTCCAGGCTCAGCTTCCCCGAAGTAGATTTATATCCTGGCTAGCGGATATGCATATATATGCAAGATTGACAGAAGTGAGTCAGTTTTCCACGGCTAGTAGTGGGACGAGATCTGGGCTTGACATGGGCTATCTTCAGTCTCCATGCAGAGTTTGATCGCCGTAGGTTTCTGGTCTAGTTGGTTGAAACTCTTGCTTCAACAAGAGGTATACATATGGTTGAACTAGCTCGGGTTTTTGATTTTACTGCGCTTGCCATTGGCACCTGTATGGACACGTTCCATTATTCTTTCGCTAGTCCCGTGCATTTCGGTATGCCGATGCTGCCTTCTGAGATGCTTCTAGATCGCTAGTTATAGCCTAGCCTTCGAGTTAGGTCACAATATGTAAGTTGACACCACAATATAAGCGTGATTGCTGTAGCCAGGTTCTGTTTGTACGACTGAAGTTTATGTATCCCTCGAGTAAAGTCGAAGCTATTGGAAGATTGGTCTGCTTGTTAAAACGGCGATTTTGCTCAGTTATTGCGAATTTAGGAATGGACCTGCTCAGGACGAGCACCAAAGAAGTGATCTGGTTTTGGAGTTGCTATTGTTCCATCCGTTAGAGCAAAAGTCGCGAATAAATAGCCTCCCCCCACACACTTAGAGTCAAGAGTATTGCCATCTATAATTGGAACAACAAAAGCGGCTTCTCTTTGGGTACAATTGTGTCTCCAACCTGATGGATTGCGACACCGAAGCCCATTTCTAGCGAACCATCGCATTAGATTATAAATGGCTTGTCAAAGTCCAGATGTATCAGTATGGGCGCGGAGAAAATGGTTGTCTTAATAATATCCCATAATTCTTGCGCCTTCAGTAGAAGTGTTTCCACCAGCTCCTCTGATGATTCGATCTTTCTTAAGAATCGCTTTGCCCATCTTCGTCCTTGTTGCTGCTTCAAAGAAGAGCCCTTGAAACCGAGAAGTTTTAGGTGCTAGAGAGGCTCCGTTATTGCTGCGCAATCTTTCACGAAGCGTCGATAATACTCGAAGAGTCCTGGATCATGGTCAAGTTGCTCCAGAGCTGTGAGGAATCATATCCTACAGCATGATTTGGTGCGTAGCTTCGGCTATGCGTTTCGATACGAGAGTGTGCGTGTCTGCTTAACTCCCTGCATCTCTTAAACGTGGCCCCATAGAGACAGGTATACCCATGCATCTGCTCAAGCGTCCTCGTTGATGGTGGTATTTAGCTGGGGTGAAGATGCAAGTTGCAAGAAGCTCTGGATGCACGTCGGGACAAGAGCCTTGGCACATCGTCGGCCCGCCGTCTGCCTGCCAGTCACCAAAACCACTTCGCCAGCCGGCAAAACCAAGAGTTCTCGGGTTTCACGACAGGATTAAAACGCTTTTCATACACAAAAATGTTAGAAAAACATCATATTGACGAACATGTTCGAGACGATCGGGCAACCCTCCCCTCGTTTGAGCGTAGAATACAAAGGCAGTCGTCAACCGGCTGCCGAAGGCTGGCTTCGGGCATGATGATTCTAGTCTGCAGCATCGTGGCAACCCTGATGTGTTGGCGTCTCACGCAGGCTGTCAAAGACCCTGATGCACAGGAATTGATGCGGTCGTCTCCTTTCATAGGTGTGCTATATATTTTTCAACATGGGTGATCCTTTCTGACGTCATGTAGATACCCACGATGATTTCCCTATCTTCATACGGGCTTTCTATCAAAATGATATCTACCAGAAGAACTTCACGGCTGAGGAAACGCTTCCTGGCCATGTTGACTTTCCTAGACTACACCGTGGCCATCTAGCCGGTCAATTTTGGAGTGTTTTCGTTGAATGGTAGGTAGATTATTATCCCCATTTGAGGTAGCTGTTGAAAAGCAATTGACAATTGACTGGATGATCCAAACAGCCCTAAAGACACAGAACACTACGATGATGATGTCTATTCTGAAAGCATTCACGATACTCTGCAGCAAATCGACTTAGTTGACCGCCTAATCCAACAATACCCAACACACCTACGCCGCGTCTCCACTGCTCAGGAAGTGAAAGAGAACTTCGCGGACTCACCCGATCGTATTTCAAGTCTTATGGGGATTGAGGGCTTGCATCAGATTGGAAATAGTGCAAGTATCCTCCGCCTTTATCATCGACTTGGAGTCCGCTACGCAACCCTCACGCATACCTGCCACAACCGGTATGCGGACAGTGAGCGGCCAGAGAAGCCACTACACGGTGGCCTATCAGAAGCTGGCAGGGATATCGTCCGAGAAATGAACCGGATAGGCATGATGGTTGACATCTCGCATACAAGTTCCGCTACACAGCGAGATGCGCTCGCTACAAGCCTTGCACCGGTTATATTCTCCCATTCCAATGCATATGCACTATGTAACCATACACGCAATGCACCTGATGATGTTTTGCATTCACTTAAAGCCAACGATGGAGTTATCATGGTCACTTTTCTCCCGGCATATGTGAAGAACGACGCGGACCAAGCCTCACTTGCGGATGTTGCAGACCATATTCAATATATCGGTGAATTAATTGGGTACCGCCATGTTGGTATAGGATCTGATTATGATGGTATGGATGGGACTCCGAAGGGCTTAGAGGATGTCTCCAAATATCCTGCCTTGGTACAGGAGCTGCTCAACCGAGGTGTGGGTGCTCAGGATATCAAGAATCTTATGGGACTTAACATTCTCAGGGTTTTAGAGACTGTGGATAAAGTTGCCGCGGACCTGTCGAAAAAGATGAAGCCCTTGCAGGACCCTGTTAAGCCTATGTTTGCGGTTACCCCTTGAGAGTTTTTTCAGTTGTACTATACACTGGTAATTCAGCTTTACCATATACATACATATAATTATATATGGTCTCATCTGTTAGTTTCTCTTCCCATCTCTTGTTCTTTTTTCTTTGTTTTTTATACGAAATGATGAATGGAGTTGTTTGTCGTTGGTCCATGAGGTCAGTTTTAGTGCCAGGATGATCACGTGTTTTCAACATCGACACACGACAACAAGCAAAGGTGATTGTTTTTGCAGATTGGGTATCAAGGCATGCTCTTATTATAATCCCTGGCTCTTCTTATGCTTTCACCAGGCTGATATAAGTTATGAAAATAGCCCTATCAAAGAAGAAAGTATGCGGGTGGGTGGACATACCAGTGCAAGCCAAACAGAGCCCATGACAGAGACAAACATACACTCACACTCCTGAACACAGCAGGACTATCCAATATCTGGAGATGGATGCTGCTACCCTATATATCATGGAGAATATTAATATCCAAATGAGCAGCACCCAGAAGTGCACTCTGCCATTGGAATTTGGGAGAAAATTGGGCTTGGGGGCATATCGTCCCGAAGGGGATCCAGTAATATGTTGTGTTAGGCTGGAAAGAACAGTTTGATGCAGTGTCTTGCTGAGGGCTTTAAGGCCATATCATACTGTTAAAGGGGTGTGCAACATGGCTTGCTATAAAGTTTTCTGAGCAGACCTCTGAGAAGTGGACTCTTGGTAATATCTAATTTGATCCTGTATGAGAATCCAGGAGAATTTGATATACATGGTCCTCGGAGGTATATTTTTCCTACATCCATTATTTGCTATGGAACTTCGCGTCCTACTCTTCTGATATTCTTTCTTCTCTTCGCGACGCGTGACATAGAACACAAACAACTGTTCTGTGCAGATAACACCTGATCCTAGGAACTCCTCTCATACCCATCTTTCTTCTTTTGTTTGATACCCCCTTCTCATTGTTGTTGGTTAATCCAACAATGGCTCTCCAGGCGCCTTATGGGCTTGGTCGAAAAAACTACATTGAACGTGGCTCGACTGGAATCGTCTCATGGCTCAATGGTGAGATAGTTATCAAATACCCTTTTCGTTTCAAAGAAGGCCAACCTACCAACAGCAAGGACTTAGCCATAGCCGATGAATCTGTGGCTTCAATCCAGAAGGAACAGGAAGTATATCGCCGGATTGCAGATGCTGGATACCACCCTAATATTCTCCAATCCATTCAGCACACGCCCGAAGGAATCTTCTTGCCTCGCATGAAGATGGATCTACGTACTCGCCTGGCCAATTATCCTGGTCCTGGTGACTTTTATCGTGCTCGTTGGGTCAACCAGTTAGCCAGTGCTGCCGTCTGGTTGGAGGGAAAGGGCCTCGCTCATGGAGATATCCGGCCTGAAAATGTGCTCTTTGACTCTGAGGATCGCATCAAGCTCGCCGACTTTGGATCATGTGTGGATGCAGGAACAAAACTTATCAAACCGGAAGCTCCATACTGGGATTGCCACAACCAACTTGCCGGGCCACTTACGGAACAATTTGCGCTTGGATCCTGCATCTATTATATCGTGGAGGAAAGAGAACCGGAAATTGACTCAACTGGCAATCCTGTCCGTTTCTACGAGGTCCCAGATACTTTTGGAATCCTTTTTGGCTCTGTTATGTTCGACTGTTGGATGTTGCAGTACAAGTCTGTTGCCGACGTGGAAGCCGCCATTCATAGGGTGTTGACATTTGAATTCCCCAGGGAAACAGTCGCTGCGATTCGTTCGATTGAGACTGTTTCAGATACCATTTCTACTACCGCTTTTGCTTATCCTAACACGAAGAAGCTTGAGTTGCTTCGCGCTTCGCTGATGGGTTTCATTTCACCAATTGCGCAGTTCAGCCGTGGGATTCGAATTGTGCGCTCATTTCCTTTCATTCGTATTTCGTCGGGTTCTCGCCGTGGGGTTGAAAGCCTTGAGCAGAGGGAGTTGGCAAGAATGAAGCTCTGGCAAGACCTCTGCGCTCGCTTCGTGGTGGAAACAAGAATCAAGTAAGTATAACCCCTTTACATACTTAGTGTACCTGTATGTGGATTGTGCTTTAACTAATATCCGCCCTTCTTTACAGTCCCAATACTACCTGGAAATTCTTCCGCAATTGTGCCACTTCGGCCTAGAGGCAATACCATACATGGAGGAAGTTTAAGGCCTAGTAAGCTCTGCCTTTCTGACTTACAGCAGCTGCGGAATACTGGTTCTTTTTGCCCTAGTTTAGCCTAGAAGATTCTTGTAGTTAAGGACTTTAATTCTACCTATTAGTAACACTTGATAAGCGTCCATAACTGGCATTGTAAAGGGAGAAGAAGTAGAACAGTATTAAGAAGTCATAAGCACAGTAGAAATCCGAAAGTGATCATATTATGATTTCTACTTGAGGCAACCATGCAGCATGCAAGCCATCTACTTAGCCGCGTGATCCACAGCAACAGCTGCATTGCGCTGTCTCTTTAACCAACAATCCTCTGCTCAAATACACAAGTCATAGTTAATACCAACTGAACGAAACAAACCATCAAGATGATCCGCCCAATCCACATCCTCAGAACCTCCGCCCCTCCATTCAAAGACCACTGGGGCCTCTGGCTTCCTAGCAGCAAGGACGAAAATATCGGGACAGTGATAGAAGTCCAAGGCGGGGTCCACGGCGGGTTCGAACACGTTATTACTAGAAATTACAACTACGCAGCTTCCAATCGTCCGTCAAGGCTTACGTTTCTTGGGAACGTCGAAGATGTGCATGTCCTTGACCCGCCTGACGGGGATGATGGAGGGGAAGTGCAGGATACCCAGGCGAGGGATGAGGTTGAGAGGTGTGCGCTTTCAATCCCGCCTCCGGGGCCAAGTATGAATTCTACGGAACAGGATGTGGTAAGTTTAGAATCGTCAGTTGGACATTTGCCGTGGAGCTTCTGGGTATTGATTTGTATCGCGCTTGGGTGTGAAATAGCCGTCTTATCGGACTGAGTTTAGTGATTGTCAGTGGTGGATTGCGCGGGTCGTTGAGAGGTTGGTGGATGAAGGAATTCTTGACAAGAGCACGATCACCAAGTTGCGAGTTATACCAAAAAACTAGGCGTTATTTCCGCAGATGAAAGGATGTAGAGCATGTGGAAATGGTAAATCAGCTGTGAGGAAAACCAACATTCCAAAAGGTTCCTCATTAAATGGCGAGAATTGATTCTTTTATCTAGTCATTAATGTGTCTTTGTCGCCTACCAACTCGCAACCGTGTCGTATAACACCAACCAATCCGCCTGTTTGTACGGTTTCCCCTCCGCCTCCTGATAACCGCCATTCTATATCTGCAAGGCCTTCCACCCATGCAATTCTAGTTTGCGCAGGTACCTCCAGCTGTTGTATCTCGGCGGCAAATGCTGTGAGTATATCGGCAAGGGCAAGTCCCTTGCTTGATTTCAAAGTCTGGATCGTGTTTAGACACGATGTTACATCTGTCGTGGACAGAAGTGTGCTCAAAATGGTCTTTATATCAGATGGGTGTGGTGCAGCGATACAGGTGTAGATAGTTTCATCTGTGATGGTTTCGCGTTCAGGAAGTGGCTGGTCCTTTGGAGCATTTTTGAGAGGAAGCGGAATACCTATGCGATCGAGTTAGAGGCCTAGACCAGGGGTTTGAAGGCCCAAAATAGGTACAAGTTGGGTGGGACATACTGCTGGCATGGCACGCTTGGAGCACATTCAATGCCCTTCTCATATCTCCTTTGCTTAATCTGACAAGGCTGTCTATGGCGTCTGGCTGTATTTGCACATCTTCCTTTTCTATTACGTGGTCGACTAGCACTCTGATATCCGCCTCTTTCAATGGGCTGAATCGGAATCGCGTACACCGGGATAGCAATGCTGGTGAGAGTTTATGGGTATAGTTCGCAATAATGCAAAATCTTGTATTGGCGGTGTATTTTTCCATGATCCGACGCAGGGCCATCTGAGCCGTGGAAGTCATAGCATCGGCTTCATCGAGGATAATCAATTTGAAAGCTCCTAAAGTTGACTTCGATCCGGCTGCGGGTGCTGTCGAGAATATTTGTTTTGTGCCTGAAATTGATTCACGAGAGTGAGCATGGGTGTTGATTGTAAAGGTGGCGATGCGAAGAGCGACTGACTTGCAAACGTCTTGATCTGATCTCTCACAACATCAATGCCTCGGTCATCACTGGCATTGAGCTCCAGAACCATCTGTCTCATATTTTTTACTCCATATATCCGTCGCGCCAGCGCAAGAATTGTCGACGTCTTTCCTGTTCCGGGGGGGCCGTATAGAAGTAGATGAGGTAGTCGCTAGATGAATATTGATGGTGAGCTTCCAATTTTTGCTGGATATTTGAGCTCCTTATGGGTCAAAGGGGAAAATACATTAGAGTCTATAAATTTATTAATTGTAGAAATGATGTCCTGGTGCCCCGAAACGTCTGCTAGAGTATTTGGCCGGTACTTTTCAACCCTATATCCAGGAACAAGCGTTAGCCATTGGAGTCTTGGAATTCGTATTGACAATAATGAAGACACTCACCATGGGAGGTTATCTTCTGCTTCAACCGGCAAGTCAGCGGCGATCCTCTTTCCCTTTGACGAGCCCTCGGCGCTGAATACGACCGAGTCCTTGGCTGGAGGAGCGTCAAGCTCCATTTCATCCTCGAAATCTGACATCTTGGGCAAATAGAGCTATATATGATTGTCTCAATGATCAAAAGTAACGTCGAGCTGCATCTGATGATCGCAAAAGCATCGCGGCTCAAAGCTTCGACGCGTCCGTTTAAGGTTCGCGTAAAGAGGCTCGGTACCGGAGAAATAATTCAGCGTAGTTTTTGGCGGGGATGACCTAACCATGTCTTGGCGCGGACGAACCGCATCATCGCAGGCACATCGTCAACTCTCCGCCGCAGGTGATAGTTGAGTCGACATCTTCTCTCTTTGAAGCCTTCACAAAGCCATTGCAGAAGTTGCTAGCAAGGCGGGTGATATTACAAGTCTAAGCTATTCACCAGTCGCCTTAAATCTTCATCCCCCCTTCAACATTTGGTTCTCTTCACCGCGGAGGAGCGATCAGCCAACAACATTACCGCCGCCGAACTATTCTACAGCTTGAATTAGATTAGCTACCAGCTGACCAGCTTACGGTCGTACATCTGTCACAATGCCGGTATGTTCTTGCGCAATTATATTTTCTTCTGACAGATTGTTTCAAGCATATGCTCATTCGCTATTCCATTCAATAGGCATACCACTCAATATTTCTCCAAGAAGACAATGTCAACGGGATAGGTACGGATAACAACAGCCGGTTTGATACTTACCCAGGTGCATACTTACCGGTAGACTAGGAAACTTCCCTCTACTCCCACTCCGCACACGCACTCGTGGACCTGCATATACCCTCCCATCCCTCCCCGCCGGTTCATCGGAGCTCGACATTGATCCCGACAGCGAATCATATGACTGCCTAGATGAAATCATCTCATTATACCGCGCCAATACCTTCTTCCGAAATTTCGAGATAAAGGGCCCCGCGGACCGGATGCTGATATACGGTATCCTATTTTTGAGCGAGTGTCTCGGCAAAGTTAAGCCCGGAATGGCATCTCGAGACGCTGAGAAGGTAGAACAACTAATCACTTGATCGCAACTGATCTTAAAAAGAAGAAGAAAGGTGGTTACTAATTGTCGTGATTGCAGGCTCTCATTAACGCCTCACTTGACCATTTTGCCATCCCCGGTGATGCAGCTTTCCCCCTTAATCAGGCCTTTGAGCCACCGCAAAACAGGCAAGATGCAGAAGTACTCAGACAGTATGTTGTTTCTTTCTTTCTTTTTTAATCTGCTATTTAAGGCGCAGCCAATTGGCTTGTATGTCATTTTATCTTTCCATGCTAACCACTTTGATCCTGCGCGATTTTTGTAGATATCTATCGCAGGTTCGACAGGAGCTTGCGATCAGACTTCACTCCAGGTTGTACCCAGGTGGCGTTGGGCCTTCAAAGGTAAGTTCACAATGCACGTTGACGCCATCAGCAGATCGACTTTTTTGGACTGAAAAAAAGAAAAGCAAAACTGACTTGTTCTGTAGTGGTGGCTTAGCTTTTCGAAACGGAAGTTTATGGGAAAGTCGCTTTAGATTGTGCCTGAAATTACAAATTTTTATTGATTATGATCAACATTCTTTTTACTGACCGGAGTTCAAATCCGAATTAAGTCAATTAAGTTTATGCTTGTATTGAGCTCTTTGGGTTACGTAGAGGAAGGGGTTCCGAAGGGTTCGAATGAGTTACGGTAAGTTCAGCCGCGATGCAGATACGTAAAATTGGAGATAGTATTTTAAAATATGTAACGACCATTAGTATTGTATAAGAACAAATGAAAAGCTAAAGCAGTATTAGACACGTAAAGGGGGGTATATGGGGGTTATAAATCAACATTCCTTTTTCAACCAAAACAACGCCGTCGCCAAACCGGAAAAAGTCAAAGAATAAGGGTATACTAATAACATATAGACAACGATGGCAAGTTCCCAATCAACTTGTATCGTAGCTTTGTGTGCTAAAAGTGTTATTACCTCTCCTTGACTCCTGCTGCTTTTTGAATTCAACGTTGTCACCAATTTCGGTGACTTCCAAGTCTGCATCCAGGTTCTGGTTAAAGAGTGCGCGCGGATTAAACCTGAAGGCACCCTGGGGGATGAATGTCGATACGAGAATGACGAACGATAAGATAGAGAACTGGATACCGCCGACATTGCGAATGGCTTCGGAGATGTCTCCGCCGTTAGCGCCACCGGTCTCGTTGTAAACTCGGTCTATATACCGACCTAGGATTGGAGATGTGATGGCGTAGATGATAATGTAAGTCGTATAGAGACATGCCATGACGGCACCAAGTGCCGATACGTTTTTAGTACGTGGTTCGACTCGGGACAGGGTGGCTTGGATGTAGGCTGCTAGCGAGACGTCGCCGGCCGCCCAGCCAAATGAGATGGGGAGGAAGGTGGCTGCTACGACCCAGGCGTATTTGATCTGGTCGACTGGGGGGTTCCAGTAAGGTAGGTACCAGACTATCAAGAGCATGATGGCGTCTAGTCGGATCCATGGAACTGGAGTTGTGACGAGGTTTGTGAAGAGTAAGACAAACAGAGCACCGAGGAGTTCGCCCAGGTTAGAGCCTCCAACGATAACCTGGGACCAGGCTGAGTGACCGAAATATCTTCGAGCTATGGCTGGTGCGAGGCCGTTTTCTAGGTATCTGTGGCCGTAGAATGCGAAAGAGTAACCGGGGATAAGCCAAATAAAGCGTCGGTTGGTGAGGATGAGTTTCCAGCCTATCATTATCGATTCGATGAATAGCGTGAACGAACTGAAAACGGCTTTTAAGTAGGATGGGTTGTCCCCTAGTTGGGTGCTTGGTCGAGGGAGGAAGTGAAGATTGTCTTGGATGCAGAACCAGGAGGCGGCGGCCAACCCAAAGCAGACGGGTGTGATCATAAACGAGTAGTTGTTTCCTAACTGTGGGATGAGGACAAGAGCGGTAAAGAATGCCCCTGCGGTGCCTGAGATTTCGTAAAAGACGTGGACAACTGCGTCCATTCGGCGAAGTTTTTGAACGTTCCCTCCAACGATATCACGAGGGATGACACGACGAATAAGCTCGACCATTCCATATGCCACACCAGTCACGCAGTATATAGGAATCATGCCGTCCGTGTTGTAGCTGCCATAGTAATGAAAGTCGTTCTTTGGATGGTCGCCACGAAACTCTCTGGGGACAATGGTGCCGCCTGTGGCAGCGTCCAGTATGAGAAGAATCGCAGTGAAAAGCCCAAACACAACAACCGCACTGACCAAAACAAAACGTGTTGACGCTCTTCTGACAAGTGGTGCAATGAGAATGGAACCGACACACTGAAATGCTTGGTTAAGACCAGTAAGAAGGCCGACGCGCTCGAATGTTTTGGAGATGGTACCCGATCTGGCGGAATCGTAGTCATATCGATTGGTGGCTAGGGCTACTATTGAGCCGTTGAAGGCCTCCAGGCCGAACTTATAGAGCATGATCCCTAGGATATAGATGGCAACATTGCGTCGTTCACGGCGCGAGAACATCTCCCAGCTTTCCACCACGGTTTCGACGACATGGATCGCCATTATCACGGAAATAATGGATTGACAAAACAATAATATGAATATAGTCGGCTTAGTTTCATCCTCGAACCCGAAAGCAGCGACTCCTTAGAAAGAGAGAGAAAAAAACGAGAGAACAAGGAGAGCAGCATGAGGGGACAAGCGTCAGATATGAACCCCAAAGACCCTGTCACCAATCACTCTTTGGCGGAAGAACGCACAGTAGTATGGTTTATTCTTAGGGATTATGTTTGGTGGAATAGGGCCAATGATGTTGATCGTTCGGGACCCGTGCATGCAGCAAAGCATCGGTCCAAGGGTGTGGATGATTATCCACCGCACCCTTGCCTGCTAGACCGCGATTAACGACAGAAAAAAAACGTCTGGAGTGGCCACATAGCGCCAAGTATATTGAATCATGAGCAAGAGGATAGAAAAACCTTTCTTTTGTCAAGCCATTACTTGACAAAGGGAAATGCTGATATTCCAGCGAGGAGCGCATGTGGATAGTTGAAGCACTGGTATTGCAGGAGGCCGGAGCACCAGCGCTGCGGGCCGCTAAATTTGATCCCATCACAAGCTCGGTTGGACACCTATTTTTTCCTTTAGCTGGTGGGGTTATTTACTCTGTCTCTCGTCCTGTCAATGGAAGTATAGAGTCCGCTGGCGATCCGGAACCCAGTGCTTCGTTATTCGATTGCGAGGGCTATTTTCATCTCTCTTACTGCCTTGTCTACAAGGCGTAAATAATGCACAACTCCTGCATCCTTGAACCCGATGGTATGTCTAGTATGTTGACATCCCAACTGCATGCCCTATTCTCACTGAAACCGGGTCTCGCCAGAACCATCCCAGGGTTGTTGTCTGGGGATGAAAACAGGGGTAATCGTAGTCACTCACGCTCCCACGTTGTCTGTGTAATTTGCCGCCTTTCGTGTGGGAAGCTGTGTCACACACACAAACTGCGGAAGAGGTTCCGAATTCCAATCTATCACGAGCTTCTCTGGGTATAAAACTCGAGATATCCGCCTCGTATTCAGCAGTGGCATTCTTTTTGTGCACGACGCGTGTGTGGGAACACCGTGTGCTGTGTGTCGCTGAGCACAATCCCAGCATCACGCAACTCCAAGCCCGGATCGAAATCCAGCCAAAGCATTCTCACGCCAGCGAGCAAATGTCAACTGTTAGCGTCTGCACGTGGGTGTCCGGCAACGTTTTAACCGCATACGAAGGAAAAAGAAACCATGGATATGTCTGCGGACTGGTGGAGGCCTTAATACGCTCGGCATCTTGGCGATAGCTTCATCGATCGAGTTGACATGGACATCTTTGATGCACGACATCCGCTGCTCGCCAGCATCAGGGCAGATACCAGAAGGTTTACGATGGAGGCACCATGTGGTGATGGTGGATGGACGTTAGATGCTGGAGAGATTGAGTCTCTTTGCAAGGCAGACACTGAAATATGGAGATCTCTGCATACCCGTATCATGTGATATCAACTCTAGATCACCCAAAAGGGGGTTCATACCAGACATAGCTTTGGATACATATAGGATGTTTCTCCATATGGGCCTGTTTCTATAATATACATGCGCATACGTATACATACATCTGTCACTCGAAACCCTCCCGGACACTGGCGATCGAGGAAAACCTAATCGATCAACTCCGAAAGGTCAAGCAACCGGCGAACCAGCCAAGGGCTCCTCTCGCGTTGACCAAGGTGCAAAACCACCCACACGATAAAACACATGGGCTTTTAGTCTTCATATAGAAGAATCTTCATGCAAATCGTGACATTCGTGACATTTGACGCCCCACACCCGAATCGCTTCTCTTTCCCCCTTTAGTCTTTCACCCAGACGTTGCCTCAGAAGCTACCTTTCTCCTCTTTCTCCCCTGAACCCCTCGAGCGGCAACATCTCCTTCAACAGGCAAAACGCGGAGTGCATGGAAGACGTAACCTTCAGCTCCGCCACGACCTGTCATCAGCGGATGTGTCCGACCAGGTAGAACCTGCCATGGCTGGGCGCGCGACGTGTGGATGGTAGGGGCCAAGACTAGAGTCGGATCAAGGGGAAAGTCTTCCTCGTCGAGCGCCCCGGAACTTTCTGTCGCCGCTCCGTTAGCCTTATTATCAGTATCTTCACTTTTAGTGATGTCCATTTTGTCAGTTTGTGCTGTCTCCTGTTGCTGTTTGGCAGCTTCGCGTTTTCGATATAAATAGGCAGTTTTTCGTGCTGTTGAGTATAGATCCACAAGGTTCACTAATGGCTCTATATGCGGAGAGTAGACCACAATCGGCGCTGATCCAGAGAGCAGAGGAATTGTATGCTTCAATATTGACACTGGGTCCATCAAACTGGACACAATGAGTCCGTCAAACCCACCAGCTCTGGTTTCGTCCACGACTCTACGAATCCTTTCGCATCGCCTTCGCTTCCTGTAATAGAGCCCCCTCTTACTTGGTTTCCAATTCGCCAGTTCATCGTCCGGGACGATAGCCGGCTCGTTGGTATATGTCGAGTCTGACTCCGGTTCGAGCAACTGCATCCATGTGAGTGTTTTTAGGTGGGTATAAAGTGGGTGGGTTTCTGTAGGATTATTGATGTCAAACGAGAAATATTTAAGGTAAGAGGCGTTGGGTTGCGAGCCCGGGTGGATGACGGTGAGACTTGTGTGAGTGGCGGACATTGCTGGTATTGTATGATGATGGTGTTTTTGAGCTGATTCCTCCGAGGTTGCCTGAGCTTGGTCTTCGGTCAAATTATCCGCAGGGATATCTTGCTCCTGTCCGTCTTGCTCATCGTATTCTGGAGGATACAGTATTCCCATTCTCTCGGCCATTGCGGCTATAACCAAGCCCGGGGTGTCGTCAATGACCAGCCATCGCCCCGACGAAGAATGAGGGACTGAATTTCCGGGTATAATAGAGCCACCGCCATGGTGAACGTTTGCTAAACACCCAATTAGGCCCATGCTTTCGTCTTTTAACTCCATAATTTTCGAAGCATCCTTTTCCTCAAGCATCCACTGTATAAGGAGCGAGGGGTCTAGCGGAAGAACAGTAAATCGGCGGAGGTACTTTTTCCTCTTTCTCAGAGTATACTTTGCGCGCGAGAATTCGGTTTTCTGGTCCAGAGCTGAATGCGACTCCAGAAGTTTGGCAATGATTTCTTTCCCCGCACCCGTTGCACCCTTCTTTAACTCCTCAATCTCTAGCATCGTCATCGTCTGGGTGGAGGTGTCGTCTATGGTGTTACGGTTTGTCTGTAACGGAGTCCCCTCCCTGTCCGATTGTTTGGTGTCAGCGGTATCCGCATCTTCGCCGTCCCCAGGCGTCGACCCGTCGACCAGTAGTGCTTCAGTATGTAGCTCGGCTGCAGATACCACGCGTAAGACGTGACCTGATTCATCGATCGGTTGGTCTAGGATTTCGAATGTCGTGTAGAAAGGCCGTCCAATTATTTGGTTTGAGGGAAATGTGCCAAATTTGCCCAACGAGATGATTCTGCAAGTGTCAAGTCAGCCATAGAAGCCCGCAAACAGTAAAACAAGAAGCCGGAGCATCTACGCGCCTGAGGAACAAAAACTGCTCACCCAAACTTATATAACGTACGTATTCGGAACCATCTGCTGAATTTTTGTGGCATCTGACGGCAATTTCAGCGCCACATATGAATTGGGCACGATTGTAGATTGCATCGCGCTCAGGAATATCTGCGTACCACCTCAGTAGTACACGAATTCTCTTTAAAAAGCGCCGAAAAGATGCAGCATGCGACTGACGAAGCTGTTCAAGCGGTTTGTGGCGTCCTTCAAGCTGCAAAAAATCATGTCGGGGTCGGAGATATGATATGCCGAGATCCTTACGTCATGCGGGCCGAATGTCGCGACGCCCAAAATAGAAAACGAACGAGATTCACGAACGACTGCAGACTTTCTGCGTTTGCTAGGCAGCGGCATTCTTTAGCAACTTGTTTCGCAGTGGCGACACCAACCGATCTCCTTTGCGCATCTCCTCCACTTTTCCCCTCCAACCTCCTGCTGGAAGACAAGCTAATTGACCCCCCTGCGCCTTGCCCGTATCTCCCGCCGCTCCAAAAACATACCATAGCCTTGGCGATCGAACCCTCGTGTTTTCTTTTCAGGGCAGGAAGACAGCTTGAAAATGATATATAATGCGATCGCAATGCGGCATATGGTCTAGCTGTATAATCGTCGACAGATTTCTCCTCCGTGTCTCCTGCGTTCATATCAACGGTCATTAAGCCGTCATCAAGCGGCTATGATTTTACCGGCGGCCTCAGAACCTGGCGCTCAGGAAGGTCAACATGGCACGCCTAATTCTGCTTTAGGTCCAAACGCCGGCCTGTCCGAAGAGATTCATGACTATGCACACTCACAATCACACCATGGGGACGGCGTGGGCTTTCCTGACCGAACGACCACTGATAATGGAAGGGAACCGGCCTCTCAACCCACCTCCAGCTTACCACCCTTCAATCCTACACCTGCCAACTTTGAGGCCTCTGCGCCGGCAATGACGGGACAGCAATGGAATCATCAGGAGCAATACGCTCCCGCGCAAACTCATGGTCAGCCAACAAACACTGTAGGGAATGGGACGAATACTCGTTTTTATCAAAGCGCGCATTCTCAAAATTCCGGATCGATCGGGGGACAAAACGATGCGACCTCTAATCCGTACCAGTTCCAATCCAATAACCCATTCGCCACTACCCCAAAAAGTGAGTTTCAAGCGTGCTTGTTCGATGATCCACACAGCTAACCTACTCTTACTCCATAGAGCCCGATGAGCTGCCATCTACTCTGGGTGATAACCGGTATCCGCTTCAACCATACGGAACTGATAATACCGAACACCAGACTACCAATCCTCCAAACTACTCCCTTTTTAACGACCCACCTAATCACCCCGCATCACTTTCAGCAAACCCCACTGGAAACCAGAATCGAGATTCTCAAACGCAACCCGGCACATTGTCAGTACAAAACACGGGACCGAGCATTTTTGACGAGCTATTTACTCCCCCCGATATCTCAAACCTCAAAATATCCCAACCTGGCACCCAAGAACACGCACCGGGAATATCCAAAAAGAAATCTGTCAACTTGATTGACCTTGGCGACTCAGACACCCCTCTCCAAAGAGAACCGCAATTTCCAGCGCATAACTCTTCTGTCGATAATTCAGGGTCAATTGGCGGGGATGTTTTCCAAGGACCCCCAAGCCGGAACGATCATCCTACCACTTCTGCAGAACACAATACCAGCGGTTTGCCCACCGTGGAGCTGACTACACCGTCAGGGACTGAAAGGGGTGCTGTTAATTCACAACCCAACCAAGAAGAATTCGCTCGGTCAGAAGCATATGATATCCGGACCGTTAACTGGACTGACGGAACTACAGAACTCCGCCACTCCCCTGTCTTGGTCCAAAACGAGAATGGGCCGTGTCCATTACTCGCCCTAGTCAACGCGCTCATTATGCGGTCCGCTCCAGATGCCCAAACTCCCCTTGTGAGAGCTTTGAAAACAAGAGAGCGAATATCCTTAGGGCTATTGATTCAGGCCCTTTTTGACGAATTGATGACATACATTGACCAACGGGGACCTCTTCCTGAT
Organism: Arthroderma sp. MBC 929; assembly: GCA_030789285.1. NCBI lineage: Eukaryota > Fungi > Ascomycota > Eurotiomycetes > Onygenales > Arthrodermataceae > Arthroderma > Arthroderma sp. MBC 929. The sequence goes on along the minus strand of JARJUX010000003.1, from coordinate 190,600 downwards.
ATCGAGGCTTTGAGCTCATTTCTTACCATGCTACATACAGGGATGAATGTCAACCCTCGTTTGACACCGGTAAGTCTACTTCCCAAGTATCATTGTCCATGCGAATAAACCCATTTTAACATTAACTTGGTAGGATGTCGAGTCACCCTCGCCAGGAATGTTTCTCAAAACCCAAGACATACACTTTTATAGTGCATTTAAACTACCCTTGGTACACGGTTGGTTAGCTCCACCAACTTCTCCAGCACATGAAGCGATGCTTCGTGTCGCTGAATACCACGAGGACATCCAGCTTCTACATTTTCGAAAGGAAGAGCTTGAGAGCCGCGTTGTTAACGGCAATACCTTAACACCAGACGAAGAACAGCTTATCCAAGATATAGATAACATACAGCGCTTTGTAGATGTTGAAAATGCTACCCAATTAAGTTCTTATGGACTCGAGCATTTAATTAAGACCCTGGACCCTGGAGCGATATGCATTCTCTTCCGAAACGACCACTTTTCGACCCTCTTCAAACACCCTTTATCCGGCCAGCTGTTCACCCTTGTGACAGACGCCGGGTATGCTAGTCACGCTGAAATAGTCTGGGAAAGCCTCGTTGACATCAATGGCGCGTTCTCGGAGTTTTTCTCGGGCGATTTTCGACCAGTTGGCCATGCGCCTGGCCCTCCACCTTCCGAACCGGCAAATAATACTTCCACAGCCCGTGATACCAATGAAGAATCCCAAACACAGTCACATACTGAACAAACCGATGCAGACTACGCGTTTGCATTAGCGTTACAATTTGAAGACGAAGAACGACAACAACAACGACGACGGGAACACCAGCAACAACCACAAAACTCACAACAGCGGACCGGCACACAGCGGACCGGTACGCAGCATACTGGACGCCGCGTATCAAATTCCATGTCAAGCCACACAACCCCAGGACCGCCGCCACGAGGGCGCCATAACAGACTATCCGGTGTCGCAGTCCCAGTCCGCGGCGCTTCCCAACCCACGGGCCGCCGCACCTCAACTAGACAGGACGCTAGACCACTCGTACCTCCCACCAATACATCCGGCAACAATGAGGCCGACGACGCACCTCCCCCACCATACGAACAGGCCGCTAGAGCTCCAGTTTACAACCCCACTGGAGCAAGGCAGCAATCTAGCTCCCGCCCAACGAGCCGTCCATACGGCGGACCTTCCGCTACATTAAGCGATCCTAGAAACCCTATGGACAACGGATACCCAGCCACCCCCATCGGAAGCCATTCCAGTAGAAGGCGAACTATAGAAACCGTCCACTCATCAGCTCCTTTACCCGCCAGGCCGCGCGAGAAGGATAGGAATAAAGACTGCATTGTTATGTGATGTGATATGAACATGAATGAATATAACTGATATCACGGTCTAACACTTCATCTTGCTTTATTAGCCATTTTTTACACACTATACCCCCACCCCCCCAAACCTCCATTTCTCCTCTGACAACCTCAACTGAAGCTTTCCGGTTTCGTTTAGCCCGAGCTGGCTCAGAAACCAGGAACAGCAAATGAGATTCCCATTTGTTTCAGACGGAATAAATGCTTTAACGAAACCTTCACTTCATCACTTGTTTCCCACCTGAATATAGCACCCTGTTTTATTGACGCCTTCGTCTTCTTCTCACCTTGTACTGGGCGACACGATGTCTCCTATAAACCAACACCGTTAAAAGGGGTTTAGGGTTTTTTTCATATAGGTTCTTGCCTAGTTCCATTCAGACTTCATACACCTGGTTCTTTACATTTCTTCTTAACCTTTTCAACCTCCGATTGTACCTGCTTGGGTTACGTTTTGTAAAGTACGCTATATCTACTGTAGCATCTTTATACAATTCCTTCTTACATTCTGTCGGTTGCATTGTCTTCTCCTTCGGTGTGTGGTATGCACGTAAGGCTGATTGAAGTCCATTTTTATTCCATTTACTCTCGGGTTCAAAACAAAGAGAACAATGCGGTATCGCAGTGCCGGTGTAAGTGATGTACATACATTAATTCATACATGATAAAATCAGTTAAACAAAAAGGAAATTAAAGCCTTTCCACCCCCCCTCCTGTACAGTCCAATCCGAGAAGTGTAGACGTAGAACCCATATCCAACTACCACATATATGTATGTACATTTATCATCAACGAGAATATGCAAGTGTTTGTTTATCCCATCACCTCGGCTCTTGGGGATAAGAACCGTGATGCCCCGGTCCACTAGAATGCCTGGGCTGCAAATGATGTAGCTGATGAGCAGGCGGAACACCTTGATGCTGATGCTGTGACGTACTACCATGGCTACCGTGGCTGGAGGGGTGGATCTGGTGAGATTGAGGTGTTCCTGCCGAATAGCCGAATCCAGCGGTCCCACTAGGATGAGTTTGGGGTTGAGGCTGGCCGTGATGTGGTTGCGGATGTGGCTGCGGTTGATGTTGATGTTGCCCGGGGACTGGGGCTGTGGGAGGAGTGAATGGCCGGCCGATGTTCATGCTTGGGTGGTGGGAGGGGGATTGGTTAGAAACTGAGATGGGGCCGGCTTGACGAGCTACTGATTGGGCATGGGTAGGAGCGGAGTGTGGGAATGGGGAGCTACTACGCTGGCTTAAGCTGGCGGAGGTGCGGTGACGGTGCTGTTGGTGTTGGTGTTGAGGATGATGTGGTGGTTGTTGTTGTTGCTGTTGCTGATGATGCTGGTGTTGGAGTTGATGCTGCTGCTGCTGCTGGGCTTGGGATTGCGGTTCTTGATGCTGGAGTATGGAGTGGGATGGCTGGTGTCTTGGAGATGGAGCAGCGAGTTGTTGTGGTTGCTGTTGCGGCTGCTGCTGCAAATGCGAGCCATATGGAGAGGGGGCATTACTAGCTTGTAAAGCTGCATGTTGATGACTTTGTTGAGCTATAATATGCCCCGCTGACCCTGGCTGAGGTTGCTGCTGTGGTTGTGGCTGCGCATGCTTCGGGTGTACTGGACCACTATACCCAGTGGACTGGCTAGGGTGTTGGAGCGACTGTATAGTTGGAGACCGCTGCATTGGCGAGGGAACACGCTGCTGTGAAGCTTTACTACCGTACACCATACTGTGCCTCTGAGCCGGAGACCTGGTGGCGGGATGGAGAGGCTGAAGGTGGCGAGTAACGGGTGAATCGCGGCTACCTGAACCCATCTGAGGCTGTGGCTGGGCTTGCTCCTGGATACTGGGCTGAGGTGCGGTGGCCTGGCCTTGAGCTTGCTGCATAGCTTGTTGTGCATGAGCATATTGCTGGCGCTGGGCATGAGCTTGCTGGGACGCTTGTTGATCAGCCATTGACTGGACACTCGACATTGGATGCGAGGAATGAGCTCCTGTGCTCCCGTATCCATGGTTCATGGGCTGTTGTGCAGCCATCCGGGAAGGGGCAGCATGCTCATTTGAAGGAGTGGGCTGCGCTTGCTGTTGCCCACGGGGGTCAAACCTAGCCATCCAATCCTGGCTCGACGAGCCAGTTGTGGATACAGGAGAAAACTCAGAGTATGCACGGCCAGATGCAGATTGCTGCTGCTGCTGTAACAATGCCTGCTGAGCATGGCTAAGTGGCGGAGATTGCTGTGGTTGTTGCTGCGACGGGTGTTGTGGTTGTTGGCCAGCGAAATACGGCTGTCTCTGGTACTGTTGTTGCGCAGAAGCTTGAGCAGACTCATCGGCACGCGTCGGATGAGCCGACATCGCACGGTGATCCTGATACATCCCTTTAGACGGCGAAGCCACCCGGGACAAAGTAGATGAAACAGCCTGGTCACTCGCAAACTTCTTGCGCGGTGGAGGTTCTTCTGGTTCATCATTAAGGATATTCATGATATTAGAACGCTTCGCCGGAACCTGCCGAGCAGGCTCAGGCGGAGGGAGCGCGGGCGTGGAATTAGGACGCGAGATATCCTTTTGAGTCATGATGACGGGAGTTGTTAGGCTCAGGTCTGATGGGTGGTTGGCTGGGAGATAATGGGATTTCGGGCCCGGATCAAGAGACATGGGAAGCCCGGCCTCAACGTCCATTTTATGGTGACGCTGGATTGGGGAGGTGACTGTAGACTGGACAGTTCGACTTGATCGCCGAGAGTGCACACGAGAAGGTGTAGCTTGTCCGCTTGAAGTAGGCTGGAGATATGAGCCTTGGGGGTACGCGGGAGGCTGAGAGAGGGGAGCATATCGAATCGACTCTTTTGTATCCTGAGACTGGCTGACGACGCCCTTTCGGTCGAAAGGAGACTGCTGCATATGCGGAGGCACAGCATTAGGCTGGCTAGACATTGCTGCCAAAGATTGTTGGTGTTGCTTCGTATCCATCTCCTGAAGACCGGGCGTGCCGATGCTAACATGAGGTAATGCCGGACGAATATCACGACGGTCTTCACTAAAGTATCCCATGCGAGGTCCATGTTGGCGTGAAGAAGCGGCCAGCTGTGAGTGAATAGAGCGTTGCTGAATATCATCGTTCACGGATTGGGGGATATTCGCCTGGGTAACCGGTGCTTGGGCCAGCGGATACAGTTTCGATTGAGCACGCTCCCTCTCGTTAGCCGCCTGGCGCGGTTGGATGGCCGGCTGTGCCCCTGATAATGGTGGAACCAATGCCTTATTTTTCGGAGCTATTGCTCTTTCCACTCCAATCTCCGTTGAATCTGTATTTGGCGCCAGAGGCCGTTGGCTAACAGCCGAGGGCGTAGCCTCATAGCGCCTTTTCGAAGGCAAGCTCAGCGCAGGCAGTGGGCCGGTGGGTTCGCCTCGAGATTTTTTGGCTTCTGCTACTAAAGCCTTCTCCTCCAGCTCAGTCTTTCCGGAGTCAACGCGGCGTTGAAAGTAATTCTTGACCTATTGTTTAAATTTGAGATTAGCAGTGAGCAAAATGTTTGCCATGAATATTTGTAAATACATACCATAGTAGGAGTCTTCGTTTTCATAAACTGGGAAATAGCCTCGAAATCCTTCCCAAAATGGGCGACCAGCTCTGGGAAATCCCGCTGCTCCGGAACAGACCAGTAACTCGACGGCTGAAGACCACCATACGCCCCTTCAGAAGGTTTCGGTGTGCTCTCTCCATCCACAAGCTCAGGATTGTGCATAGGCTCTTTCGTACGACCTCTACCGCCTTTCCCTCGCGGCAACGGTTCTTCAACAGGCTTCTCACTCTCCGCTTTGGGCTTCACTATTGAAACCATGCTGGTATTTTCCACTGAGGGCTCAGGCTCTGATTTCGCAGGCGTCGACGGAATAGATGTTGTAGTAGCTGTAGCTGTAGCTGCAGCTGCAGCCGCTTGCTGTGCTTTAGACCGGCGCCCTCCCCTACCGCCCCCACCACCTCTGGTTCGCCTGCCTGTAGGCTTCTCTGAGGGCTGCTCACCAGAATCTTTTCCACCACTACCGGCTCCACCTCGTTTCCCAGAACCGGAAGTTGGAGTACCGTTGCCCTCGATATCCACAACAGGCTCACCGCCGAATGTAGGTGCGGCTGCTCTCCTTGGTCTGCCAGTTTCTGTGACTACAGGAGGTTGTTCAACCGCGTCATCACCATCATAGTCCGGACGCACTCCAAGGTCAGCCATAAGAGCGTTAGATTTCGGAGGCCGAGCAACTTTTCTACCACGACCCTTTCTCGTCCACTTCTTATTGAGCTTGGCCTTGTATTTAATTTCCTCCTTGGTTTGGTAATAATGCATTACGCACTCCGAGAAAGTGCGGCCAGGCAAGCATTCCGCTATCTTACCCCATTTCTTAGGGTATGCCATGAAGGCGTCCGTAAAGGCTTTGTGTTCCTCTCGGGTAAAATTCATGGGTGGATGATGGAATGCGAACACTTCAAAAGCGTCAGCAGGGTCGATTAATTGGTTGGTGTCTTGATATATAGAAGCTTTCTTCTGATACTTGTCGAACATGTCTGGGATAGGGGCTTCTTTGGTCTCATCCGGTTTTGCATCGGCCTCCTTATCCCGTCGCCGCTCCAACTCTTCTTGAGCGCTAATGGCCGACGCCTTTAATGCGTTTTGGAAGTCTAGTTCGCTATTGAGCTTATAACCTCTCCTGCCTTCCGGAATTGGGAAACCTGTTGTGCTTGGAGCTGTGGTTGATAGCGGCGATGATGGGCTAGACGTATCCTTTTTCTTCTCTCTAGCTTTCTGTCTATCCATCTTCGTCACTGCGAGCCTCCATGGTTTGTAATGTCGCGCATATTCTTCACGTAGTATCGCATTTTCCTTTGCAACTTCTTTGCGCTGTTTCAACAATTCATCTCGTAGAGCGTCCTTGATTCGGTCATGGTTTTTTAAGTTCTCCTGTAACACTTCCATTTCTGAAAACGGCGTTGGAGGGCCAGAGTTGAGAAAGGGAAGCGAATTGATAGATTGAGGCTCCACCTCTGGCTGAGACTCTTCTTGCACCGGCTCGACGCCAGAGGTCACCTCGTCAAGCTGGATCTCACCAGCTTCCTTGGCAGGAAGTGGAATCACGGCAGAAGGCTGATCGGGTTTATCTATTTCCATGGCAGCCCCGGGTTGGTCTACATTTGCGGGTACAGCGCCATCCGCGATTATTCCAAGCATTTGAACCTTGAGTAGTAGATTCACAATTATCGGATCCTGTAGAACCGGAACGGGTAGATCACTGGCAAGCATTTGCATCTCCTTTTCAAATCGTTCCTCGCCCTGATTAAAGTCTTCCTCATCCAGCGCATCTTCTTCGTCAGACTGCTCACCGCCTGGCTCTGCGAAAAGCATTGGAATATCCATATCAGTCGATTCGATAGGCGCATCCTGAACGGTCTCGTCTGTTGGTTTGGGGCTGGGGGATTTAATTTTCACGTCCGCAGAAAGTTCAGGTATAGTGGTCTGAGGACCTTCTGTCTCCTTTTCCTTTCCAACAGCGATGATAGGGGTAGGGGCGGTATCATGCGCGATCGATTCTTCTTTCTCATTGGCACGACCAGTTTCCTGTGGTTTATAAAATTCACTAGGTGACGGAGCCATGAACGATTTTGGCTCTGTATCGTCACGTTTCTTAGGCGGAGAATTCACCAGCGACTGACTTCGACCTACATATCCTGGGCGGACCCATTGATTGCTTGGCTTTGAGTTGGCCCGGGGAACTGCTGAACGTTGCTGAGCTCGTGGGCCAGTTGGGATATTTGAGAACTGAGCATTGGGGGAAGTAACACTCGGAGGTTTTGCTGGAACCATAGGCTGTGGGGGTAGAGACCCAGCGCGATCGAAAGAAGTGCGGCGATCCTGGTCCCGGCATGGAGCTGATGGAGAGGCTGAAGTTGTCGAAAAATGTTTCGGGTAAGCTTCTGTCGTTATGGTTCGCTCCGGTGAAAAATTTTCGCTCTTATTTCGTTCGGCGGAAGGCAGAATTGGAGGTGAAGGTTCAAGAATTGGAGCATTACTATTTGAGGGAGTTCTTTGCGGTGGGGGCGGTCTGCTCGGACGAAAAGGGACATCAGCTGTGCCACGAGTATCCAAACGGCTTGAACGAGGGTCTTGTGGCTGTATGGCATCAACTCGTTCGGCTCGTGGACCTGTGGGAAGCTTTGGCACTGGAGGGCTAGGTATTTCTGTCCTCTGTTTATCTTGACTAGGAGCCGGGGCGGCGGCCGGTACATGTTCAGCACTCGGTTTTGGTAGTTTGGTCGGAGATCCATAGTGTCTAGGAGCGACAGTTTCAGGACCGGGGGGCCTCGATGAAGACATAGAACCGAAGCCAAAGGACGGGACTTCGGGCACAGATGGGGGTGGTGAAAACTGAGAGCCTGTCCGGTTTGCACTGTTGGCAGTGGCACTAACGACACCAGCGTTGGCATTGACGTTGCCATTGTTGTTCGCTGGGCGGGTTAGAGGTTGTTCAGGTTTGTCGGAAAGCTTGCGCACATCTCGAGGCACGGGAGCAACAGTGCTAGGCGCAATTTGACTCTTTCGTCCACTGTCGTCTGTAGCACCAATGTTAGATGGCAATACGGATGTATTCGAGGTAGATGTTGGCGAAACACCCGAGGATGAATTAGCTGAATGGGTTGTTGAAACTTTCGGCTCGGGTCTAGGCTGAGGGCGATCCTTCTTCCAGATTTCACCTCGCTCAAGGCCTCGTTCCCTCTCCTCTCGTATCGACCTCCGGTCATCATCGCGTCGGTCAAGGCGATCCCGTCTGTCAACTTCCCAGTCCCTATCCCTATCACGTTCCCTATCCCGATCCCTCTCGCGCTCTCTCTCTCGTTCTCGGTCTCGATCACGGTCTCGGTCCCTTTCTCGTTCGATCCTAATTTCACGATCCCTCCATGCCTCCCTGGATCTGCTCCTTCGTCTAAACAAATCGCGGTCGTCCATCATTATCCCTCTGCCTCTTCCTCGATCCCGATCACCCCTTCCACGGCCCCTGGACGGGCCACCACCACGAAGCGGAGGCATATCGGCTAATGTTGGAGTTGGAGGAAGTGGTCCATCCCTAGAATTTCGGCGGATCCTTGGTAGATCCAGATCCCGTGGCAAAGGGTCCCGGGGATCACGAAAATCCCTTAGAGGAGGCGGCGAGCGCGATCGTCCACGGCCAAACCCCACGCGACTATCTCTCGGGTCAAAACCTCGATCTCTTCGCACCCAATCTCGATCATCTCGCCGAGGCGGAGGTCCATCTCTTAAATCACGCAGATCGCGCTCCCTGTCTCTGAAATCGGATCGTACGGGATATCCTCTACCTCTGGGACCAGAGGGAACAAAATGGTTGCCTCTCGAAGAATCAATCAGAGCTTTTGGGCCACGGGGTGGATCCCTGCCCAACGGGACAGAATTAGCATCCTCGATATTTCGAGGGCCAGAGGGTATAGGATGAGGTGGCCCGCGGTCGTTGTATCTATGGGGAGAGCGATCTCGAGGTGGAAAACGAGAAGCCATGGCACGTGACGTGTGGCCGTTGAATCACGTGAGTTGTTTCAAGAGTGGATAACTAAGGGTGGGCGGTACGACAAAACACACTGGGTGTGGCTAAAAAGTTGAAGATGCGAAAGGGTATACAAGTCGAGAGAAGGTCAAGGAAACGGCCTGGTTTATTTTGGCAGAGAAATGGCCGAAAGGACTCCAGGTCCTGTCCTCCAACCACAAGAGTACTCCGTAAAGAAAAAAAGAAAAGGGTTGTTAACTGTTTATCCCAGCCAAACAGCAACAGGATGGTGGAAGTGAGCAGCTGCAGCGGACGGCAACCAAGCTCAGAGGATATATAAGAACGAACAGCTGAGAAGTTATGGGTGCTCTTAGATGGGACATTGGAATCCACAAAGCCCACCTATGCGCGGTGAAGAATGATGAATTTAAACCAAAGTCATCAAGCTGTCGCGAAGAAAACGCCAAAAACTCCAGGCAGCCGATTACCACGGGTCGAGTGACAAATGTTTGGCTTTGGATCTGATCCCTCAACCACTACTGGTAGGGAAGCGGGTTATTTGGTGAATGAAAGAGAGGGAGGGAGAGAAAGCAAAGAACGAAGGCGGCAGCGATCTCTCGACAAAAGAAAAGCAGCAAATGAGCGGCTCCACAAAAGCAAAAGCAAGGAAAGTGTAATTATGTAATGCAGGGGGGTGGTTTCTGAAAAGCAGGCAGGGAGGCGAGAATTATTAAAGATCCGAAGGAACAGAAAGCAACATCCAGGTTAAAGAGGGCCGGTTGGGGTTAAACACGAAGGGGTGCTGCAGAAGGGATTATCCTTCACTCCACAGGACGTACAGTAGTGGGCGTATGAGCCGAGGCGAAGACGAACCCGAACGTCAGAGGAGAAGAGGAGAAGAAGAGAAGGGAAGAGAAGAAAACAGAGAGAAATAGTAGGAAAGAAGAAAGCAGTCAGCTGCAAATGGATGTCCCTCAGATGAACGTATGGAGTATCAGTAACTGTCAGGACAAACACGAAGAAAGAAGGCGGAGATTTGGCGATTTGCGCAAGGCCAAAAAAAGATGTGACGCGCCAAGAAATCTGCAAACCGCCAGCCAATCAGCGGCGTCTATCGCGGGTGGCGTCAAAGTCACGTGTAAAGTCCGAGCCCCTTTTGCAGGGCCGCCCCACTCGCCTGTGGCACGCTGTGATTGGCTGGCCTTTTCAAGACGGACCAGGGTGCGCGTGCCAGGATCGGCCTAGCCTCGGATCGCCCTCTTATTCGTCCGCTAGCTTGGAGCTGAAGGCCTGGAGGAGAACACACAGTACGGGGAGCAGCGTCATACATGGCTATCTGCATCAACCAGTATGTTCTGTGCTCTTTCATCTTTGGATAAGTGCTTAGCTGCATATAGTTGCATGCCGAGATCTCGAATGCAGGCTCTTCCTGAAGAATGTCGGATATCTAGCTACATAAACGGATAAACGCCCAGTTACGGAGTACTCAACAGTCGCAACAGCGTGCGGTAGATAAATACAATACATACTTGTTAATAGAGTCTTGCTATGAGAGTGAGTACTTCTGACTTCGCCTTCCTCCTAGAGCAGTTATTCAAACCGCCTTCCTCCACGTCCACTTGAAAACATGGTGAATGCCTCCTGTCACATTCTATACCTCAGGGAGATAGAGCACCAGCCACTTAAAGAGAGCATCAGGGTATGACGGTTCCGTTGTTCCCTTCCTCCATGGTCATACGAAATATCGACCTGTTACCAACCTTGAACACCGCACCTCGAGGAACTGTTGGATCAAGCCACTTTCGCTGGAGGCTGCAAAATTGCACGTGACACAAGCCCAGCCTCTTTCGGAAGCATCAACATCGCGCGCAACCTCTCAGTTCCAACTCAAGTTTCAAAGCAGAAATTGCCTTCAACTAGCCAGATCAAAAGGCTGCAGACTAATGGACTTGGTAGCGACTGAAATCTACTCCATGAGGCTGAGTTAGCGATCTCAGCAAATGACATCTCTCTCGGGCGATGAGGACGAGATAGTTAAGCGCCATGCCCTAGGCAAATCTCTTGATCATTTACTCGAGCCACTCCAGGATGCGGAGCGTGCATACTCCATCAGCAGTTCATATGCCGACACGCCTGAACAAGGTTACCAGAAGGCAGTATCTCTGCTCCTCTCTGCCTTAATAGACGCAGAAGCAGCTCTCGTTCTTCAGTCAAGGACTGGCAGTAATGATATAGCATCTGAACTTTTCTCGCTTTTCGTGCATGTTCGAAAGGGCAACTCAGCTATGACGACTACCGCCCGCTTGTGAAGCTTGTCATCCAAAGGAATCCTAAGGCATCCGACCACCACGTCTGGAACGCTGTTCTCCATCTCATCAGAGCTCATTCAAGGGCCACTACCCCAATCGCGTCCCTCGAACAGACACTCCGGCTACAGAACACCAGCAGTTTTGCAAACTCGTCGGAATACCGAACGCACGTTGATGCCGCATTAAAAGAGGAGCTCGGAGACCTCCAATCCGATGTCCCTGGGGTTTTTGAAGCCTATTTTGGGAATATCGCAGGCCTCGATGTAGCCGCACGTACCCTCTTAGGTAAAATCCAGAAGGGAGAGAGCCTGCTCTATAACGAAGGCAGATCCACCGCGGCGCGGAAGCTCGATATTGGCTTCGTCGACGGCCCGGATACTACAACTCCAGATGCCGGTGGTCTCAGATTCTCATCCCGGGTGAGCTGAAAAACGACCGAAAATACGACGGCCCATCGAGCGCGTGGCTTGGTTAGGAAGATATGCCCGGGAGGTCTTAGGCGCCCAGGATTCACGACGCTTCGTTCTGGGGTTCACCCTTTGCGGGCCATTCCTGCGGCTGTGGGTGTTTGATCGCCTGGGAGGGATAGCGTCAGAGAGCTTTGATGTCAACAAAGAGGGTCTCCGCTTCGTTTCTGTGATTCTGGGGTTCCTTTAGATGGACCGCGAACAACTTGGATTTGATCCCACCATCGTCACCCACGGAACGAAACGCTGTATCGAGATCGAGAAGGATGGCACAACAGAGCGGCTGGTAATTGAAGGGGTCATTGGGCGCGCACGCTGTATTGCCGGTCGGGCCACAACATGTTGGAAAGTGCATCGCGAGGACGAACCAAATACACCGCTTGTAGTCAAAGACTCATGGCAATATCCAGAACGTGATGAAGAAGGAGAGCTTTTACGCGAAGCAAATGAGCGTGAAGTCACCAACGTTGCACGGTACTATCATCACGAGACTGTCCATGTTGGCGGTAAACCGGACGATATCTTAGGCATTCGAAGAAGCTTACCCGTCCCGACAAGTAACCAGGAGAAGGCCGGTTCGAAGGCTGCCAGCAGCCGGAGCCGGTCCCGGTCCCGTCAAACACTTCAACTTCCAAGCAGCACTACCGGGCGAAAACCGACTTTCGACCATTCCAACACAAGCTTTCATCCGCCGCCCAGCAAACGTACAAAGCCAAGCTCACCCACAAAGCTACTGGCGAGCAATAAGCCACTGAACCGGGTGCACCGTCGCGTAGTTGTCCGAGGCTACGGGAAACCTATCTTTGAGAGTAGTTCAAGGGTGTCTCTGCTAATTGGGATGCAGGGCTGCATCGAAGGGTACATGTCTCTATATCATAAAGCTGGCCTGATTCAAAGTGACATCTCTCCTCGAAACCTACTGGTGAATGAGGATGAGAATAACCCATCCTACAGGGCCTTTCTAATCGGCCTTGACCTCGCCATCAGAGCGGAACGGGACGAGTCCTCCAGGGCTCGAGGGAAGACCAGCACCAGGGCATTTATGGCGATCGGCGTGCTGTACGGCGAGAAGCACTCATTCATGCATGACCTTGAGTCATTTTTCTGGATTCTTTTCTGGATCTGCATTCACTACGAGGGGCCTAACAAGGGCACAGTAGTTGAGCAGTTTGAGAAATGGAATTATATGGATACAAATGCTCTACTCTTTTGAAAAAAGGGACCATTAATGATGAAGATGATTTTCTTAGGCTTGTGGAGGATAATTTTACCCCGTTGTACCAGCCCTTGACCCGTTACGTGAACCGGCTACGTCGTCTTGTCTTCCCTGATGGCCGCCGGTGGAGGAAGTTGAATCCCAACCTTCCTGAGGACATGATCAAGGAACTCCAACGTGCACAGGAGGACCCGAATGTCACCCAATAAGACCATTTAAGTGCCGGGTCACACCCACCCAGCCGCTGGAAAGATTGAACATTGTACGAATATAGTATCCTCACTATTAACTTAATACTATTTGAGTTATTCATTCTATAATATGCCGAGTAATGCTATGTTCACTCTGCGGAAGAATTTAGATATGAATATTCATTACATTAATCATTGAGCTGTCCGTCTTTCGCTGTGACCTGTTACGCCTCTCTATAATCACAAATGAATCATACCGCCCCAAAACAATCCCATAATCACCACCCATTCCATACCATAACCCGACGCATATTGAAATGGGCCCCATCGCGAAGCTACCGACTTTGCCTCACACGAATAGGGACAAGGAGCAGCTGTTAAATCCTCCTCTGTATATTCATCCCTCTTCATTCCCGGCTTCCTCTTCGTCGACCCATTAGTCATTGTCCCATCAATCAGCAGAGAATACTCTCCCTTAATGGTAAAATCGCATCCGACATCACTAGGCACGCCATAAGAAACATTCTCATACTTCCAAGCTTGGTCAACCACCTTGTAGGCAACGCCGCTGGAATCCTCACACCCGCACACCTCGTACCTCTGACATGCACAATAGACCGGCATAATTGCCGAAAACAATGGTGCCGAGTCGTATGAAGAATAGTACTTGGGTTTCGTCCAGTTGAATTTTTCCTCGTACGGATAGAGGTAGTAATCGAAGACAGGATTGAATACCTCGTTGCCGATCCAAGTACAGCGCCGTCTCTTCTGGGTCTCGCGCTCAAAATTCAGAGCCAGAGCCGGCTCAAGGCCGTTGGGCGACGTTTTTCCTGCCGTGTATGGCTCGAAGGCGCCGCCGTAATATAGCCCATCGCCATCACTGCCTGAATACTTATATTGATGGTATAGCTTTCCATCAACTATTTGCCAGCTGGGGGGATAGCCAGATCCGTCAGGGGTGAAACCGCCGTCGTTGCGCCGTGGGCTGTACGAACAATCGGATGAACCGTTAGTAGAAGCATCATTGGCGGAAATGAGTAAACCATCACGCAATGAATATAGTATAGGTGTAGGTTTGCGTACCTCCCTGGACCGAATTCGTAAAATTTGTTATATCCATTCGTCTGGAAGCAGGAGTCCGTCTCACCAGAACAAGAACCACTGCCCCCTGTAGAGCTATAGTCTTCAAAATCGCCGCTGCTTCCACCACTACCTCCACCACCACTTCCATCACTGCTCCCACCGCTCCCTCCACTGCTTCCACCACTGTTTCCACTATCCCCATCCCCACCTCCACCTTTCCCACCTTTCCGTTTATAAACCTGCCCTGATATATGCTCGACGGAGGCACCGCCAATAGAAGCAACGGTGGGTAAGACGAGACATACGAGAGAAAGGAGGGCCAACAATCTAATAAAATTGAGACCAGCCATTGTCTCTGCAAGTAAATCCTGTTGCGACGCGCGCAAAATCGCGAATGAGGACGATCACAGCTCGCAACTTCTCAACTCATGCTGCTGGAGGGAGATAAAAAGAAAAAGGAAAAAGAAAAGAGCGAAAAATGAGAGATGCCGTGCCGCCATCTCCTGTTATTACATGTTGATGGGGGAATTGTTTTCGTCCGCCTCTTTCAGCCGATCGCCAACATCAATACGAGGCATTTCAGCTCCGCTCGACGCAAGCTTATTTATAGCCGGCCAAAGGCTGATTGTTCTCATGACTGTTGTCAAGGGGATTTGGGTATTGAGCTGCCTTGACGCACGCCCAGAAGGAAGAGAAAAGTGTCATTTCTTGACACCCAACGAGGCTTCGAACTGTGGGAGAAAAGATGAACGAGCTGAGTGGAGCTCTTGGTGCATAGCGCTTGAGGCTCTGGTGGAGCTGTCATTTCACGATTTGCACATGCGACAGATGGTGTTCAAGGTGTTGCTGGAGAAGAATCGACCAAACATGAAACTGACGAGGTTAGCACGATTTATATGTTGACAAGCTGTCATCGGAGTACTTATATCAAGCAGGAAGGCAAAAGAGAAGATACAAGGCCATAAGCTCGAGTCTCAACGAAGGGTGCAAACTAACCTAGGTTCAGCAACAGCAACATGCAGTAAATATATTTAGCACTTCACTCGCTGATATCTCGAGTCCAACTTCAATTCGGCCCTCTCTCTAACCTACAAACATGGTCCACGCCTCCCGCCAGATATCCCTCTGGGAAAAGCTCGATCTCGTCCTGGGCGCATTGTCAATTGCAAAAGCAGCAATAATAGCTACACTCTTGGGACCTTTCAGAGGAGATCATGGCCCGCCTACGCTCTTCCTGCATATCTGGTACACCATCGCCCGTACTGCTACAAGCCGGCTCTCAACCCGCCAGATGCAATATTTATACCCATCCACAGAGGAGGTATACACTCAGGTAGCAAAATCAGCCGGCTTTGAACCAGAAATTGTATCCCTGCCCTACGATGCCCAGGGCCACTGGATCGGAAATAAGGATGCGCGTTTCGTCCTCATCTATCTTCCTGGTACGGCTTGTTTGGCCATATAAGTTCTCACCGATCATTACTGAAGCATAACTAGGTGGAGGATGTGCCCGGGCAGCAACTCCAGGCCACATTCAACTGTGCTCCCGAATAGTGAACAAGCTCAATGCCGCCGGGTGCGATATAGCTTGCTTTTTCGTTTCATATACCCTAACCCCACACGGCAGCTATCCAATTCAAATACAACAGGCGGTTGAAGCACTACGATATATTCTCGAAACCACAGAAAGACCCGCAAGCAGCGTGCTACTAGGTGGTGACGCACTGGGTGCCAGTTTCAACCTAGCAGCGCTCTTACATATCACGCACCCTCACCCCCAGATCGACCCGCTTCCACGCTCTGTCCCACTAGCTGGTATCTTCGCAATCGCACCCGAAGTCTCCCATAGACAAGATTGGCCATCTATCGAAAAAAACGCAGCAAAAGACCTGGTTACTGCTCCGCGTTGTGCTGCATGGTCCGCTGCCTATCTCAACAATGCACCCCAAGACTCGTACAATGAGCTCTTAACGGCACCGTCGGAGTGGTGGGAATCCCTTCCAGTTCATGAAATTCTCATCGTGGCCGGATCCAATGAGATCATGTTATCGGGTTTGGAGGCGTTTTATGCCAAAGTGAATGTATGTTCATCCTCGCAATTCTTTTACGCGCGATATGCTGATATAGAGTGAGTAGTCTACCTTTAAGAAAGTGAACATGGTCATCGGCAACGGAGAAGCTCATGTAGCACCTGTGTATAACTATGAATTTGGTGACAAGACAGAGACTGAGCAAGAGCGTAAGTTGGTTTCGTGGCTACGGAACATGCTCCCCGTTGGGTAGTACAGATGCTGGAGCACCTCGTCAGCATCGACTCTGGAGGAACCCTGGGATACTTAGATATGTTTAGCAGATGATTCACCGATTCTCTGTTGTGAGTGTCTGTGTAACCAGCCATTGCTCGCTTTTGATCCCTGGCGACACAACGGTTGTATCCTGCCATTGTACAAGAATTTGATATAGAAATGGCCAAATGTACCCATACACCATCGTTGTATATAAATATTAAAATGTCTATGACCATATCAACTTCATAAGGTCTCGAAAATAATCTCAATAATATCTGCAATATCATATTTCGCCCTGGTGGGGCAAAACTTCATCTTGATTTCCCCTCCAGAAATTCCAGGAATTTTTTTCCCCCAAATTTCAACTCCCCAGGCTTTTGATATATCAAGATCGGCGCATTTCACTCTCACTTGACACTTCGCAAGTTAATAAAAGCAGAAAGACAGAGGAATTAAAGGGAAAGAAAAAAAGATGACGTCTCAAAATGACAATGCGCCCCCCGCGAGTGTGACGGCTGCCGTCTTTGCGGCCTCCGAAGGCGCACCGGAAGGATCACAGAAGGTGAAGGGAGTAGAATTTAATGACTACAAAGAGAAGGATATCACAGCGGCAGAACTAGTCGAGTCTATGAGCACGATGGGGTTCCAGGCTAGCGCTGTTGGTGAAGCTGCGCGAGTGATTAATGACATGGTTCGTGAATGTTGCTGCCCAAGCGGTCTTTTTTCCCTCTGTTTCTTCACCGTGTTAACAGTCAGTCTTTATCCGTAGCGAGCCTGGCGAGATCCCGAAACGGGAGACAAAACTACGATATTCCTCGGCTACACGTCCAATTTAATTTCCTCTGGCCTCCGCGAAACGCTCCGCTATCTCGTCCAACATAACCATGTCTCCGCAATCGTAACGACCGCTGGTGGTGTAGAGGAGGATTTCATAAAATGTCTAGCACCCACATATACCGGCTCATTCGCTACGCCAGGCGCCTCGCTACGTACCAAGGGTTTAAATCGGATCGGTAACCTAATTGTGCCGAATAGCAACTACTGCGCCTTTGAAGACTGGGTTGTTCCCATCCTGGACAAGATGCTTGAGGAGCAAGAGGCGTCGAAGCGGACGGACGAACCTATCCATTGGACACCGAGCAAGATCATCCACCGGCTAGGCAAGGAGATTGACAACGAAGAATCGGTGTATTACTGGGCTTATAAGAATGATATACCAGTGTTTTGTCCTGCGCTTACCGACGGTAGCCTGGGCGACATGATGTATTTCCACACCTTCAAATCGTCGCCGGATCAGTTGCGAGTTGATATCGTGGAGGACGTGAGGAAGATCAACACGATGTCAGTGCGTGCGAAGAGGGCGGGGATGATTATATTGGGAGGAGGGGTGGTGAAGCACCATATTGCGAATGCGTGCTTGATGAGGAACGGGGCGGAGAGTGCGGTTTATATCAATACGGCGCAGGAGTTTGATGGGAGCGATGCGGGGGCGAGGCCGGATGAGGCTGTCAGCTGGGGGAAGATTAAGGTGGGAGCGGATAGTGTGAAGGTGTATGCTGAAGCCACGGTTGTGTTTCCCCTGATTGTGGCGGCAACATTTGCCAGGAGGGGTAAGACGGAGGCAGAGGCGTAGACGGAGAGGAGGAGGCACAGCAGGACAACAAGAGAACCCGATACATGCGGCTCAAAATGTCGTTTGTGAGTCAATACAGCATCCCAGACGCCTCCACCCCACTATGGCGGCACAGGTTTGGGTAGAGGAAACGATGCTACCGCGCGGGGGTGGCGCCAGAGATATATCGGCGATTGGCACAAGGGAGAGACGGAGACGAAGAGAGAGATAGAGAGAGAGATAGAGGGGAGAGGACTAATAGTTCTAATTTCGCACACCTTCCGCCAACAGAAGACGGTAGAGGCGACGTCTATCGACTTTGACTCGATGCTCAAGATCAGAACTATCGCGTAAGAGCCGCAAATGTGTTAAGGCTAGGCAACAGCAGTATCGAAAAGCAGCATGTCACCATGATCGTCTTGTCCACTGTGGTTTAGTGGAGTAGCTCCATTGACATACATAAACTTGTTGAATGAATCATCGCATTTCCCGAGTCCAGCCAACCCCCTTGCTTCGATTTAGCCTCACCAAAGATATGATAGGTCCTGAGCCTGGTGTGCTTGTGCATGGAGATGTCATGCGTGGCAACGCAGATGTGGACAAGATGCAGACTCTGCTGCCTAAACGACATTTCTTTAGCATCGCGTTTGTGCAGAAATAGTGTCATCTTGCGTGAGCGGTGAACAAAGCGTACGCGGGTCGTGGGGACAACCAGCAGAAAAGCCCCATACAAAAAGCTTGGGTGTCTCCACCCGGGCTAGGCTGCTCTTCTGGTTAGACCCTCACTGAAGTGACCTCTCTTGCGGGGAGTGTCTCCGGGGGGAGCAACCCCTAGAGTGACGGGGAGAGCCTTGTCCAACAGGTGGCCAGCCTTGTTTCTGCTTCCTAGTCATAAATGTAGATGTATGTACGTGGCACAGCTCCATCCTTGAACATCCGCTTGAGAAAAGACTTCTCGTTGCTGCCTTATGCCAGTCATCTTCTCGCTTCGTGTCGTGAGACTGGACCTTCCAAGCCACAGGCAGAGCAGCCATTCACAGCTGCATACATATGCTTTGGTGCGGTGCCTATTTTAGCAAGGTTGGGTCGAAACGGCTTTTGCTCATCTTTCTGTCATCTTCTCCCTTCATCTTTCTCTTCATCCTCATTCCCTTTCTCTTTGTTTGTCCCTCTCAGATTCACGGATAATTCTTTTCTTCATCGCTATTTATTCATCATATATTCATTCTACTTGCCAGTGCCTTGTCCTGCTGGCTGTGCTGTGTTGATAAGCGCCTTGCTCTGCATCGGACTTAGCATCCCATTTCTGACCTCATCACCCTTTAAACGGACGATATCTGCTATTTTACAGCCTCACTGATCTGTTGAACTGCTGTCTGGCCTTCTATCGGTCTACAATCCATGAGCTTGTTGACTTTTTGTAGGTTTTGGGGTTCCCCTTCTCTATTCACCGCCTTACAGTCTAGCTAACCTCCACCGCCCTTTCTTTAGGCTGACCTACCAATATCAACATTGCTTCATATTCTTGCCTGCGGAATTTGCTGCTTGCACAGTTAGCTAATGGAGGTTGCTGTGGAGTCTCAACAGCCACAGTCGCTACCTTCCTCCGTCACAACTCCTCCCGCCAATAGCTTCCCCCAATCTCCATCAGATCAGCGGCAAAATGCAATAATGCCTCCTCCTCCAGCTTCTTCCTTCCAGCCTCCGCAAGAAAACACAGAATCAGAGTCGTCTGCGCCTGATCGACCGCCTACCACTTCCAGTCCGAACGGCCAGCACGCGGAACCTAATAACGATGTGACGCCTGTAAATAATCCAGCACAGGAAGTAAATGATCCGGATGCGATGGATACCACTCCAGTCAATTCAGAAGAGCGATTGCCAGATGCTCCTGTTCCTGACCCCGCCCAAGAACAAGGCTCATCGAATGAGCAGGAGGATACCATGGAAGTGGACCCCCCAGTCAATGGTGTCAATGGTACTAGTAATACAACAGATGCGGAAGATCGCCCGCAGGAGACTGCTGTAGAGACCGAGAATGTGCCTGAAACCAACGCTACTACAGATCGTAATGAGGAAAATCAGCCTCCAGTACAGCAAACAGACGCTCCTGAGGTTCCTACTACTTCTCAGGATACCTCAGAGAATGAATCATCTGAACGATCACAAGACGACGATGAGGATGACTCTCAAGATAAGCAGGATGAGGACGAAAATGAGGAACCCGCTTATTGGGCTGATATAGAGGAAGACACCTCGGTACCCGACGAGGCGGAAATGAAGGAAATTGAAGCCAATACCAACAGCCACAGCGCTACTGAATGTTCGTATCCATCTTATATTTACTCCTCTCTCGAAACATTTATATCCGGTTCTTTTGGGCTGACCATCTAACTTTTCTAGATAATCACTGGGAAGATTCGTTCTTTAAGGATTTGGAAGACCCGGAATATACGCCGGCACAAAAAGCTCGTTTCACCTGGACGATCAAGGGTGTTCGAGGCACCAAGGAAAAGCCTAACCGAGCTACAATAATCCGTTCGCCACCCGCTTTCATAGGAGGCTATTATTGGACATTGAAATTCTTCCCAAGAGGAAACAATATCTCGTCTCTAAGCGTGTATCTTGAATGCTCCCCTACTCCGCCCAAGGAGGAAGAATACCTCCTTGAAACCGAGTTCAAGGTCATCACCGGCCCACCAGATGCAAACTTGAGCGAATTGACTCCAGATATTGACATCAAGATTCCGGCACCAACTGTGTCCTCCAAGCGGAATTCCATTTCTGAGCCATCTGAAGGAGCGCCCAAATCACCCCCAGCCTCGGATGAATCTGGCGACGTAGTACCAGAGAGCTCCGAAAATGAAGAGACACCCCAAAGGTCTGCTTGGAGAGCACCGGCTCAGATTGGTGTGGTATTGTACAACCCTAACGAACCAAGGACAAAATGGTCACAAACTTCGGCTCACCAGTTTAGTTCTCATAACCCTGATTGGGGCTGGACAAACTTCCATGGACCTTGGGACCAAATCCATCGCCGCCAGCCTGGTCAAAGACAAGCTCTTCTTCGTAACGATACTCTCTCCTTCGATGCATACGTTCGTATCTTCGATGACTCGACAAAATCTCTATGGTGGCATTACAGTGATTCGGAACCTATCTGGGATAGTTCCGCACTTCTAGGGTACAAACCCATTGGTGACCACAGGATGCGGTTCAGCCATGAAGTTGCCGGGCTTGCTTCCTGGATACATCTAAAACCTTTTAGAGACATTGTCCAAAGTGTGGATTATCGAGCATGTCTCATCGATCCCAGCATTAGACCTCGCCCGTTGTGCCATGCGCTACTGAACTTCCTCTGGGCCATGGAGACAAAAACCGCCAAAACCAATGAATCAATCGGCGCCGACGCTATAATCTCGTGCCTACATCTTCTGGATGAGAATTCTAGCGATGTTGTTTCGTTTTGGGAGCTTATGCGCCGTACTCTCGATCTTGAGCTTGCGGGTACCGATGCAGCTGAAGAACTTTCAAAGTTATTTGATAGTCAACCTCATGGTTCGCTAAATACCATCCCGAAAGATTACAACAGCCGGATTAGAATGATGGCGGAAACTGCAGACAGTGTGCAATCTGGGGTAACTAAGTATTTGGAGTCAACACCCGGTAAATGGTCTCTGCCGTCTATCATGCATGTGGACCTAGCCCGTCAGAAATACGATTACGATGCGCGAGAGTGGAAGTTGATATGTGACCGTGTTCAGATTGACGAGGAGCTTGATCTCTCAGGCTTCGTCGACGAGAATGAAACCGGCAAATACTCGCTTTACGGTTTTATCGTTCACAAGGGCAATCGTGCATCGGGAATGTATTACAGTATTCTCCGACCCGGAGGACCAGAGACCCATTGGCTCGCCTTTCAAGACGATGATACCAAACGAATCGAATGTCTCACAAAGAAAGCTGCAATTGCAGGGCACGAAGGGCTTACCGCTGCTGAATTAAAGAAAAACAGCAAATCTGAAAATCCCGACGTTGCCGTTGCTGTCATGTACGTGAGGAATGACCTGGTGCCTAAATATCTGACCGGGAGCGAAGGGCGTTGGGCCAAAGACACTCCTAAACATCATTATTACCCATTTCTCCCAATTCCCGCTCGTAAAGACGATGAACCACCAGTGATGGTGAAGGTAGAGGCGTATCGTCTTGGTGAAGACTTTTCAGCCTTCGGCACAACTACGTTCGATGAATACGATCTTATGTCTGCGTCTATCGCCGCAGGTAACACCCTCAGTCTAGAAGTTCCTGAAACTACTTCAATATCAGAAGTTAGAAGACAACTGGCTAAGCTGGCTTCGCTCAGCGATGACATGATCCCAAATCTACGACTCTGGCAGCTGAAGTCATATGTACCCTTCCCACCTTATCTGTCCGTTCTCGATGATCTCAATCGCGACTTGAAAACCTACGATATGAAAATTTTCCGTGTTTGGGTACATCTACTTGACGATAGTAAGTTATTCCACCGCAAAACAACAGCCTCATGTTCCAGAGCACATTTTTAACTAACACATGTATCAGAAACTGCCAAATACTTTGCTCTTTTTGATCCAAAACCACGTGTAGAGGAAAAGACAGAGTCTCAGGAAAGCACGCAGACACAAGAAGTACAGGAGGAACCAAGCCAGCAGAACGGTGAGCCGGCAGATGCTCCCGTGGATCAAAATGGAGACACGGAAATGAATGACGTTGCTGTGGAAGAATCTGATATCTCCCCACAAACTACTCCTACTCCCAGAGCCCCCACTCCTCAAGCTTCTGGGGAAGCCCAAGAAGTTTCTTCCCCACCGCCAGCGCCATCTCAAACACAGACGGAAGTGGTCGATCAGATTCAACTGGATGGCGTTGAAGCTGAACAAACTACCACAAACGGGGATATTTCCGTAGATGATGAGACAGCGATTGCTGAAATTATAGCGCGTGATCTTTTGGAAATGGACTCTGCTCAAGCGATGGACACGTCTGAGAATAATGACGATGAGGTCGCTTCGAACCGAGACGGCCAAAATGCACCTAATCAGAACTCGGAGCCTGCGCCGGTCTCACCTGCGGAAGCTGACACAAGCAGTGACGAAGACCCAGACCGGGACGCGTATTCCCCGGTTCCCGTAGTGGCTGAAGACTCTCAAATGGCGGGTTCCCCGATTCAGGAGCCTGAAAGCGTTGAGATCACTAACAATAACCACGCTGCTGTCCATGACGCTCAGGAACAGGTGAACGAGCCTGAACCCGAACCCGAGCCTGAAACTGTGCCTGAGTCCCAACCTCAGCCCGAGCCCGAGAATGATACTACTTCTGCCGAGGTGGAAAAAACTAAATACCTCATTCCATCAGGGTCTCAAGTCTACTTCTTTGTCCAGGAATTCGATGTGGACAAGCAAGAATTGCACTTTTGCGGGGCATTTTTCGCCAGAAGGAGTGAATACGCTAGAGAGAAAATTCGAAGTCTCCTAGGGTGGGATGATGATCAGAGTTTCGAACTCTATCATCGAAAAGAAGGAAGCGCAATGTCTATAGTCTCCAAAGGCCAGAAATTTAAGGCTGTTATTAGACACAGGTTTGGCGAACGATTCATTGTGGCAAAGGTGCCCACGCAATCCAGGTATGTATTGTATCCATGTTTTATTGCATCGGCCTGGTTCCACTAGGCCATCACAGTCCTGTTGTCTAATACCATTTCTTAGGCGGGATGAACTTGCCGGCGCGGGCCTTTTCGCCACACCATCCCAGCTCCTCCCGTATCTCTGGGCCGAAGAGCGGAAACACCCAATCAAATCATTCACCGGGAAGAAGACCATCGAGGCAAGTCTTAACGGAGAATATTACGAGGGCGAGTTCCTAAAGGGTTATTTCCACGGCCAAGGCACCCACATCTCAGATGCTGCCGCCATCTACAAGGGTGACTACATCCAAGGCCAGAAGCACGGTTCTGGGACCCT
This sequence comes from Arthroderma sp. MBC 929, assembly GCA_030789285.1. Lineage (NCBI taxonomy): Eukaryota > Fungi > Ascomycota > Eurotiomycetes > Onygenales > Arthrodermataceae > Arthroderma > Arthroderma sp. MBC 929. The sequence goes on along the minus strand of JARJUX010000003.1, from coordinate 166,517 downwards.
CAAATACGCCTCTGGCGACTCATATGAGGGTGACTGGGTCTCAGACCAGCCGGATGGAAAGGGCACTTTTATCCACCACAAGACTGGGAACAAATATGTCGGTGGCTATCGGAATGGGAAGCGGTATGGCAAAGGCATCAGCTATTGGGAAGTAGCCGATGAAGAAATGAATCTTTGCCAGATCTGCTACTCTGAGGAACAGGATGCCCTGTTCTATAGCTGTGGTCATATCTGTGCCTGCGTCACCTGTGCGAGACAGGTTGATATTTGCCCAATTTGCCGTGAAAAGGTTGTGAATGTCGTCAAATTTTACAAGTGCTAATTTCTCTGACAATCCAAGCCGGCCCATATTTCCTACTATCTGTTTTTGAAATTCTTTTTCTTCTTTTTACGCCCCAATTTGCTCACCAACCCCATCTCTCCTTTGCCTTAGTTAAAACGAAACGATTTACGAAGATGTCCTGATGCCTTTTGAGTTCAGCATTTCCTTTTTCCTTACTTGATTTAGGGCCTTTTTTTGCTCCTCTTTTCCTCTTTATTCCAATTTTTCTAGAATCCAGCCAACTGCCTCCTAGTTATGTACGCTGCGTTCAAATTTCCGAATTCGTCGGACTTCCTCTAATGCCCTATGTATACACTCCCATCTCCCCCAAACTCCCCACCTTTCCACTTTCATAGCTATTTCAAATTCGGCACTGTACTTCAATTGATCTGTGTTGTTAGTTATGGGACTATTCATTGTGCTTTATAAAGATTGAAATTTTATAACAAAATACTGTCTTATTCTGCTTTAGCCCTGCCCTTACCTTCCTGCTTTGCCTTGTCGATTCTTGCTGCCTACGCGCTTAGAAGAATTGGATTCTGTGGCCTTCGTATAGTTCCTTTCTGACTTTGCCTGGGGTAGATTGAAAGAAATTTATTCAACTTTTGGGTTTAAGTTCTTTTGAATCTATTATATCGAAGATGAAGAAATCTAGCTATACCTATATAAGATCACGTACATTGATCTCTCGTTTTGGTGGGCGTCGCATGTATCAGCTCCTCCTCTGCCGGCAGCGGTGTCAAACCCTCAACCTCTCGCGTTGACAACCAATGAACCGTCCCATATCTGTATAGCTCACCATATGTTCCCGGTCTATGGTCGAGATCTCGAAGCCCTTCCTTCTTAATGTAATCCCCCAACGTAGGCTTCTTCCCCGCCGAGTCATGATAGACCTTATACATATGACTCTTCTCCAACATTTCCACCATAAACTCCTCAGCTGCTTTCCGCTTCTCTTCATCTGGTTCGTCCAGTCTCGTAGTAAACAGCTCAACCTGCTTCATTCCATCAAAGCCCGTTCTAATCCCGCCCAATATCCCGTTCTGAATCCCTTCAACCATAAACACCTTATTGTAGAAAAACTCCCGTCCATTCCACCCAGTGCTGATATCGAGCAGGTTCTTCGTCCGGTCTCCAATGAGCATCTGCGCTACATAGTCGGACATGTGATATATTTTATCACCAAGGTCCCAGTCCGAAAGACCATCCGCGAGCCCAATCTCCTGTATAAGCGGCAACTTGTGAAAATCCGTCGCATTGGTGCGCCCCGTCCATAGTTCCTTGAAACCATTATGCCAGTTTTGGATAAACACAGACCCCTTTCGTGCTGCGATCATAAAGTTCCCGAAGCTGCCCCATCGTCTTCGTATTTGGCCGTTGATTACCCATAACGCTATTTCGTACGGTGAATCAGGCGCGGAGATGTGGTCCCAGAACAGCGTGTCGAGGTGGGTATGTAGCATGTTCCCGACGTCCATCCATACACCTCCGTACTCGAATAGGAGTGGGAGACGAACTAGATCTGCTGCATGCTGAGCAGGATGGGCTCCGTCCATGGTTCGGTTGATGAAGCATTCGGGAAACCAGTCTTGAGGAACGTATTGGTAGATATTGTTAGGTGAGTTATCGACGAGGTCGACGAGGCGAATTGTCCAGGATTTGCCGAGCTTTCGTACCCAGTTTAGAACTGTTTGTTTGTAGCTTGGGTACATGGTATCGATGCCCCTGTCCCAGAATGCCCAGACATTTTTCTCCGATGTGATGGGGCGGAAGGTGCTGAGCTCTTGAAGGATTTCGGCGTCGGATCGAAGGTCTAATTGTGATTCGGGCACTTCGCGAAGGCCAGTGGCCGACTTGGGGATCTCGAAACGAGTCATCCTGGCCGGATGGCAATTGTCTTCTTGTCTTGTTGAGGTGTTAATGGTTGTGGAATCGAGGAAGTAGATATTGGAGGGTGCCTCTTGTGTGCAGCTGATATGAATATATCTTGATGATTGAGGAGTGAGGGATGGAATTCGACATTGTTTGAAGCCAAAGCTGGCCCTTTATATATTACTCGGCCCATCGCAATAACCCGTCGCAGTAGTGCTCCTTCGTACCATCTCTATTGAAGGATCGCGACGGCGACGTGCATTCAGGCAACAAGGCAGTGTTGATGGCTTGTAGATATGATTGGACGAGCTTGTTTAAGCTAGAACAAGGCCCACTAATAGAAAGCCATTTGACAAAGCTTGTTCCTAGCGCTTATTCTGATTGGTTCTTGGCACGAAGACACACTATGAGTAATAGGGATCGCCAGGTTCTGTTGCCTTTCTAGGACATGAATACCCCACACTATCCATAAATAGAAGATGAGCAATCGTGACGGGACGATCCTTTATAGAATTTGTTGACCTCATCGCATCTTTTCATCCTTCATGTTCATTCACTATGAATAATAATACATCATACTCGATTCTCATACCCAAGTCACACCTCAATTGCGAAGGAGGCAAACACCATGAGCATATATGAAGCACCATGTTGCGAAGAAGCTCGTCCGAGGTCAGCAATCGCAATCACAAACCCAGAATAGCCTAGGAGAAAGATCTAAAGATATCCGACGAAGAAGTCATGATATTCCTCAAATCCAAGCCCGAGTACATCGAAATCGATAGCAACTTTCAACCGCTACCGAAACACGGGCACCTCTCCGAGAAAACACCTGAGTTTGCAGCAGCTGAAGCGGCCATTGGCGCTGCCCATTCGCAACTCTGGGCCTCTGAAGATTGGGCAGGCTTTCGCAAAGCAGCTGGTGATCCCGACGCTGCCATTCCTCCTGGTGGGCCCGATCGATATCGCGATGTCGTGACTGAGTTGCTTGAGTTTCCTGCGCGTGACGGCCATATGGTCGAGCTGAAGATTTATAAGTCTCCAAATGCTATACAAGATGCTACTTTGATGTATCGGATGCACGGTGGTGGTAGTATTTACTTATATACTCTATGAATAGTTGGATTGCTAATTTGTTCCCCAATTCAGGCTGGGTGGTTGGGCGCCATGAGGTAGATGGCGCTGAAAATGTATATGCGGCCGTCAACCCCAGAATTGTTGTTGTCAGCGTGGATTACCGGAAGTGAGTGCCCATAGCAGTGGATATTTGTGACCTTGCATGCTAACATTGGAAAAGAGCACCGGAGCATCCATTCCCGCGACCGTTTTATGATAGCTATGATGGGCTTTTATGGGTGAGTTTAAGTCACCCGAATCTTGCTAGTCTTACCTCCCTGCTAAGTTTCTTTAGTGTAAGGAGAATGCGAATATTCTTGGGATCAACCCAGAGAAGATTATTGTAAGCGGAAGTAGCGCAGGAGCCAATCTTGTATGCATTCTCGTTCTACCTCATGCTTTATCTGACCACGATTTAATGCCTATATACCTATGGTCAGGCTGCAGCAGTCGCATTACAATGTAGGGACGATGGAATATCCGGTATCATTGCCCAAGTCCTTCACTTCCCTTCAGTCTGTCACCCTATGTATTTCCCCCGGGAGAAATATGAGTTCGGAAGTTACCAACAGAACAGCAACAATCCCGTCCTCGGCATCTTGAGAATGGAAGCCTTTCTCGATGCCCATGCGCCGTATCCTAGGGCTGATTATAGACACTCTCCGCTCCTCGCCAAGTCTCATAAAGGTCTTCCTCCAACATGTAAGCGGTTTTCCATCTTTCAAGCTTCAAGTTGGATCTAACCACCGGTGGCTTTAGTGATACAATGTGCTGGTTTCGATATCCTGCGTGACGACGCTTTTGCCTACGCCGAAGTACTACAGGCTGCAGGGGTTCAGGTTGAGATACATGCTTACAAGGGTGTGCCACACTGCTTTCCTTCCATGCTTATGGAATATTTAGAAACGGCCAACTTCTATAAGAGATACGACAGGTTTCTTGAGCGATACGCATGAAATTTACCCAGGCGTAGAATTCAGATTCAATGCTAATAGGAGAAATGCTACTATGTAGATGTATATTTTTTGAGTCGACTAGATCAAAATCCATTGTAACTATGTACATTCCGTCTCTTTCGCACCATGTAGGTAGCACAGCCCCGCAAAAATTCGCCGGTGCTGCCTAAACTGAGATGAGAAGGAAGCTTGGCCACCAGACATATAGCTATAAAAGAATCCAACCAGACCACGATCGAACGATGGAATGGTTACTTTTGATCGCTCTCACATTAGTTATGGTCTCGCTTCACAGAAGAACCCGCAAGCTTTTGTCAAGGCGCAGTCCATTAGACAAACCCACCGCTACCGCTCAAATGGCCGAGCCAAATGGCCATCCTTTCGATACCTCCAACTGCCAGGATCAAAATGAAAGCCCTTTGTTCTCGCTGATCCCGCCAGAGATCCGAAATTCGATATTCGCCCTGGCCCTATCTGATTTTGAAGATATGAGTAATGCATATTCGGCATCAACCTACTGGGCTCGTCCAGGTCATTATGGCCCCCGGCGTTCATCTACGGCGCTTCTCCGGACATGTAAAAGGGCCTATATGGAAGCATGGCATCTGCCATTTATGCATTCCGTGCATTCATTCTATCTGGGTTTTGACGACAGGGCTCCAAATATCCAGGAATTGTCGAGAGATAAATTCCAGAATTATCTAGACCTCATCTACATATACCATCGCAAGGTTGAGGGGAGCCGACTAAGGGTATTTGCACAGCTTTGGAGCCTTGAACCGGGTGAATCATTTCAAGAATTGTTAGATATGCGACATTTCCACCCGGAGCAAATTACGCTTACGATTCGCTATACTGATTTCTGGAGCTGGGAGACCAATGATCGTCTTTATGTTGGTTCCAAATGGGTAAATGTCATTCGGTTCCCGAATACTATCACGGCGTTTACTGTTGAGTTCGAGATGATTGAACGCCGGAAGGATGAAGTGGATTATATCGCCAATGAAGCTGCGAATACCTGGGTTTTCCAACGCATGGATGGTGTCCTATTGACTCCATGCAAGGACGAAACTTCGGTCTCCAACTGGACTGGTAGTTCTGAATTGGGTGGTAAGCGTTGGGTTAGAGACGAGGCTCGACCTAATGAACTCGACTATCACGTCGTCTCCGTTACATGGAGACCATCGAATAAGACTATCGCAGACTTTCCGTTGCCGGTATTTAATCATCTAGAAGTCCCAGAGAACTTCCCACGATCAGTGCCTCATGGAGTTAGTTGGATTCCTGCCACAACGAAGCGGGGGCGAAGAAGAAGACTGTGGAATAGATAGATGGAGTTACGGCTTCTAATTCTGTCGAATAAAACTGACCTATAAGATGATAATTGTGAGCTATAAAAGTAATTTGACAACGTCTACAGTCGTATCGCATCAGTTCCTGTAAAAGTTGTTGCTTGCGTTGTTGAATGCTGAAATGGTGATGCTGTCGTCGGCCAAACTTCCCCAGTTCTCCACCGAATTGCCGCCTAAACATCCGACATTCAAGGTCGCCAGTTGACTTCATTCCATCTTCATGTCGAGCACACAGTATACGACGTAGCCATGCCAGTGCCTAAGCAAACAGTGAGTTAATCTACGCTTCCACCCACTATCTACTCTCTTCGCGTTACTTCAACGCTGCGAGGGGGTCGATGACGTTTGCGATTCTGCGTCTGCCTCACTGTCGCAACCACCACGTTCCAACAGCTTATCACCACCATTCACTTGAAACAGAAACTAACATTCGGAATTCTATATAGACAGAACTAATCTTCTCCCTTAAAGCCTTACTCTTTCGCATCCGGCAGCTCATAAAGGAACGACAAGGGTATTCAAAGGCAAAGCACAGAGAGCTCGCGAAGCTTTTGAAGGAGGGACGCGATGACTTCGCCCGCATAAAAACCGAAGACGTAATAGCGAATGATAATCTCATTGCCGCGCTAGAAATTGTTGAATTATACTGTGAGCAGCTACATGTTCGCGCGAATATCCTTGACCATCTCGCCTTCAACCAGAAGAAGAAACATGTTCGGCAAAAATCGAAGACTGGCATAAAGGGGACTGGAGCTTCGAGTAACAAGTCAGGCGGGGGAGGTGGCAGTGGTGGTGGTGGTTGGGGAATTTGGAAGCTGTTGGGATATTCGTCAAATTCTCCGCAAGCTGAAGGGACAACGGCGGCGACGACGCATCAGCACAAGAACGATGCGCGAAACTCAGAAGACACAGGCACAGGAGGGGATCAAAGGGGTATATCTAAGGAAGATACATCCTTTGGAGATACAGAAACCAGCGAAGTCTATATTGACCCAGAGCTCGATCAAGCCGCCGCCGTCATATTTTACTCCTACACCCACATTCCCCGCGATATACCCGGATTGCCAGAAGTCAGAGCTAAGCTAGCGCTCAGATGGGGCAACGACTTTGCCAATAAAGTCCAGGATGATGAATCCCCCGTGAAACTGCCAGAGGAGCTAGTGAGCAGGCTACGAGTACAAAAAGCTCCCGAGGCGCTTGTTGAGATGTACTTGAAAGAAATTGCGCGGAGCCATGGTATCCCCTGGGGTCAGGATGCGGAAGATGAAGACCAAGTAGAAGATGGAATACCAGAACCGCCATCGGAGCGAAAGCCCCAATCTACTGATATACCTGTCGTGCCTGGGTTGGAGCCTAAAGACCCAGCACAAGAAGACTTGAAGTTACAGGGGTCTGTGACGGCCAGAGGCAATGAGAGCAACGACAGCGGAATACCAGAGATAGACGAGCTAGCACGGAGATTCGCGGCCTTAAAGAAATGAGACTTTCTCTTAATGGTTTCTACGCCTTCCCTACTCCAATCTATGATGTCTATGAACGTCTCCTGTTTAATGTTTATGGTCTTACGATACTTGTACATGCTTTAACTGATCTATTTAGCCTCCCATCCCAGAACAGGGATGGACTAGTTAGTCATTTATCTCTCAAATGATCCTACCTGTTCAAATACTTGACTCAGTACGCTTCCCTCCCAGGAACTTACGGCCGCCAATAACCATCCACTGGCGGGCCTTGGGATCACACTAAGCCAACTCTCTGAGACCTTGTGAGCAGAATAACAAATACAGGAAATAGCAAAGGATGCCCCTACAAGGGTGATCTAGCACGCTTGGATCAAAAAGATAGAATGGTGGATGATGACTGAAGAAGAGTTTTCATTTTCATAACTCATAGAGAGAACATATCTAAGCGAAGGTATAGTGCTCATTCGATATTCGATGTCGAGGATTGATGCGAATGGCCACCCGGCTTCTCATATCACACGCGTATGGTTCAAGCACATCTCTTGAATCACACAATCGCAGTCAGCGCACAAGCTCTATATATTGAGTACCATTGCATGCATTAGGGATCAGAGAACTTACGCCAGCTTGACACCTGAAGCATCCAACATTTTTACATTCTCCATCATTGCTGCAAGGGAAAGATGCACAGATCCGTTTCTACACGCTTCCCCGTTAACGGCATACCACACAAAAGGCGAAGGGGGTTTCAAAGGATCAGCATACCTCCAGCTTTGGCTTGCTCAAATCCGCGGCAGCCTCGGGGGCAGCCATCACAGCAGTGGTGATTGCGAGGAAAACAAGCATAAATCCCTTCATGATGAATGTTGGATGAGGATATTTATCCTGGATTTTGTAAAAAGGAGGTTTATTTGATTGAATAAGAAATTGAATTGGAAGTCTGAACACTGAGATAGAGATTGGGGAGGAAATTCGAGGCATTTTATAGACCATCTCTCGAAAACCAGCTGAGAGTTTCTTGGTCCGCTTCATAGAGCTAGAGATCCTACAGAATCCTTCAGTGGAACAAATGCAGCACCTGCATCAATCAGGATCAGCCTGCCACTGTGGATCAGCCCTTGATGAAATACTTGTCTTGCAATTCGCGGGGTCAACTGGTTGAAGGAGTCAACTCTATTCGATAGAGTGCCTATCACCTGTGGGATCTGCTTGTTTGGCAAATGCTCAATGGTGACACGAAAGCTGGAGGTAGATCCTCAGTTTAGCATGTAAATCACAGATACGTATGACTGTTTTCTAGCATCCGTCAATTGTAGCTTGAGTCGTGACCACCAACTTTACCTATCTGTATGCCATTCAAATGCTCGAATTAGTCCATCTGAAGGGATCACGAGTCAAAAGGAAGAAGCCGAATAACCTGGGGATGATTCCGCCTCGAAGCTGGGTGACGGTTAAGGATCAGTAAACTCCTTCACGAGCCAGCCAATCTCGACGTTTCTAGCCTCGCCGCTTTTCCTTAGCGTATGTCGGGGATCTCCAGGGGCTTGCTGCACCCCGATGCTACCTAAGCTCTAAGTAGCCCTTCCCCGCGACGGAGCCCTCCGCGGTTCCAAAGGATATCTCCCTGGCCTATATATGGATGCATTTCTGTGAAAATCAACGAGATATTTCAGAATCTCATCTTACTTCTAGTAATGGCGCTTAGAAGTGCTCTCGAAATTTCCTGTTCTAGACTTTGAAGGTCTACAGCACAAGGGTCTCGGGTTTTGGTCATGAGAGGGAGTTCACTGATCTTTTCAAGTGTCAACCTTCCTTTGGTGAGCCGATCCAGGTTGCCCAGCCATGTGGCTCAAGGGTTGCGTTTGGGGGCCGAGAGAAGCATCATGCAGACCGCCCTGAAAAGGTGAGATTTCATGCAATTAATACCCAACGATATGAAATGTTAATTATACAGCTTTTCATGAGTAAATTGAAGAGTCTCAACGCCACATTGCAGGCGTGCTTGATGAGTTGCTTGTTAACAGAATCGGTTCGGTGTTTGTACGGACTATCAAATAGTCCGCCGGACTCTGCTATGGCCTCGATGCACATTCAACAATGGACGCGGCAGAACAACCACGCCGCCGGAGACGAATTGCACCGTTATCTGGGACATATTTGTCAATCGGAAGAATAATTCTCAAGCGCAGCCGAGTGATTATGGCTAAAAAGGCGTGTTTGTGTCATCGTGGACAAATATTGAAGATTCATTGTACAGTCAGGATACGGACTGTGGAGTTGAATGATCACGAAATATCCCAAGAGGCTTATAAATCCTTCTCCCAGAGACCATGGACTTGAATAGGATAAATAGGATGGAATGGGAATGGCCATGATGGATTAGCTCTCTATCTCACATTGCTGCATCACACCATCCACAGAACAAGGAACTCCAGAATATATTGTGCAAGATGGGAATTATCGCAGTTGCTGGCGGAACAGGGAGTGTTGGTAAGACAATTGTTGAGGCACTCGTTGCTCGTGGAAAGCACAGCATAGTGGTTCTCACCAGAAGTGTATGTATGCCTGGATGTTTGGCTCCCATGTCCTTAACGAGCTGACCATGAATTACAGACCGGAACACCTCTTAACGGCACTTCGCTTCTACAAGTTAATTACGATGATATTGAAGCCACTGCAAAGGCTCTTGAAGCCAAAAATATCGACACTGTTATTTCTGCCATAGGCATGATGGGAGACGAATCTAGCGTTACGCAGATCAAGCTCATCGAAGCGGCGGCTAAGGCAGCATCCACCAGGCGATTTGTTATCAGTGGCTATGACTTGTGTTGGAAAGAAGAGTTAGTTTCTCCTTGCATGTCTCGAGCGTTTGGCCAGTACTTTTATTTACCTCATTGCAACAGGCACATTCCATGGATCCCAATAGCAAAATGGATGTTCGATGCCATTGCTGCATTGGAGAAAACGGATCTCGAATATACTCGCATAGTCAATGGATTTTTCCTCGATTACTTCGGCATGCCACATTACAAGTCTCATATGAAGCCATGGACAAATGCAGTCAACGTGGAAGAGAAATGGGCAGCTCTACCCGGCGATGGCTCTGCTACGTGCCACTATATCACAACACAAGACATGGCCCGATTCGTGGCTCTGTTAATGGACCTGGAACAATGGTCCAAGATAAGCTCGATTGCCGGAGAGGCCCTATCATTCAATGAACTCCAGAGACTAGGGGAGGAGACAAGAGGTATGTCCATCCTCCTCTACACCCAGTGTTATAACATCCCACCCTGAGCATAATAGATGGCTGACCAAGATTGATTCCCTAGGAGAGAAATTCGCTGTGACTTACAACAAAATTGAGGATCTTGAGAACGGAAAGGCATCATTTCCTTCTGTTATTGATGCTGGGCTTGGTGATATTTCTGCAACAGAACAACTTCTTGCTCTCTTCCAGTACCTTGCTACGATTGGTGATGTGCTTGTTCCAACCGATGATACTCTGAATTCACGCTTTCCAGACGTCAAACTTACAACTGCAGCAGAGGTGATGAACACTTCGTGGAAGGGCAAATAGGAAGATAAATGCGATTTGTATTCAGCCGTTGTTTGTGAGAGGGCTCGTTGTAAGATGCACTGCCACAAAAGTCTCAAGGAAAAAGGCTTGAGTCATACTTGTTTCTTTGCCTGTGTCTCCTCGATCTTAAATATATTACGAAGTTCTATGAGAATTCATTATGTTTTAATTTTCCTTTTAATGCAATACCTTCTACTTGAACTATTCTTTGAGCCCGCAATATGTTTACAGTGGCAGGTACCCCTTTACCCTGGAAGAAAATAAAATGTCATTTGATCCATGGCATATCACGACGCCCAATAATACCAGCAGCTAACCGACGGCTCTTCAGCACAATTTAAATACTCGCCCTGTCACAGTTATAAACCTTGATCATTTGCGCTCGTCTTCTCGCACGTGTCTGTATATCGCAAGGCTGGACTGGGGCCGATTTTAAGGCGGGCGTGGCGCAGACATGTTCGCCCACTGATAGCTGTCGATAACCTCAAATCCATTTTGTTTGCGAGGCGCACTGCACAAGCGGGCTATTCAAACAGCCTGCAGGCTACCAGGGCCATCCCTGACCTGCATCGTGCTCGCTTCTGACAATAGTCAAAGTGGATGCTTCCATGAGGCTCTGCGATAACTATGCGATCATACATAACCTGTGTCGTTTCTTCCTGGAGTTCGGTCCTGATATCTGCTTCGGATCGACTGAATGAACTCGTTTCTCCATGCGAAATTCTTCCATAACATTTACCCGCACATAGCTGTGCAGGCCTCTACGAGGATCTGATACATCTCTACACTTCTAGTGCCACGGCCTTTCCTGTCTCCAAGAATCTTGCCGCACCCCTGGAGCTCGCTTTACTTATTGCCAGGCCGCCGCGCGCATCCAATATCCAGCAATGTCGGTTATTCGAGTTGTAGAGGGCTTCAGCTTAACCAACCGCTGGCTCCTCTACACCAGTCTCATGCTAGCTCCAGCCCAGTTCGTATCGGGGCTCGGAAGCAACTGTCCCAGCAACATCGGCTTCCTCGCCTACAACTGGTACAACCAAATAAAATGGTACAAAGCCGTCCGAGCAAGAGAGCTGCACGCCCTCTCCTTATTACCCGTGCACTTCAACCTCGTCTACGTCTTCACCTACATCGGTGGAGTCTCGTCTGGGAATCTTCCCATGGCCCTCCTCCTAGGATTGGGTACGGCTGGGCTCATTGTCTTAAACACTGTTGCCGCATGGGTCTCCTGGGCCACGAACTTGGAAGAAGGATTCGGCGTGTACCAATTCTTCTTCTTCGGATGGAGAACCCTGGGTCCCGGCTGGTATAAGTTTTTTCTTGTATGGCAGATTTTTGACTCCATCATGGCCTTCTCCAGCATATTGTCGGCTATTTGGATGGCGGTTTGGAGTGTGGGAGCATTCGAGGATGAGGATGACTGCCCATGGTATATGAGATACCCTGCCATTCCTATAGGAGCGGCCGCGATATTATTGGGGACCTGGCCCCTTATTCTGTGGGTGGAGTTAATAGTGGCTCGCAACCATATCGAATCAGCTACTGATATGGTTGCGATATGGCTGTTTATCGCACAGGCTGGAGCCATGTTGATACCTAGCTGTGGGTGTTTGGGCGGGATTTCTTTGGGCGGCAAAATGAGGGTCCCATTTCTAAAGCGGTAGCATTGTCATGGAGGACTAGCTCTTGTATCTATACACCCTCTCGGAGTATTCTTTGAAGTTTGTCAGTTAGATTCCCCATATGTTAAGCGGTTGATTCTCCAACTTAAGCTGTTCTGCCAATTGCGTAGACTCTGGCCTTCCGATGTCTAATACATGGAGTGTTTTCTGGGTTCGCATATGTTTATCTCCAGAATTGGACGTTTCATATATTCTCTTTCAACAATCGACCTTATCATCACTGCCCCCAGCAAGCCCCTTCGGCTCCTCAAGATCGACTCTTGCCAAGTCAACACGGGCTTGGGCGGACTTATTTCGTCCGAACTTTCAGAAAATAATGACAATACGACGAGCTGTGGGGGAAGAAGGCCCTCTCCAGCTGATGAAGGCTGATGTCTCTTGAGAACCTCCCCTCTAGCATCGTCCTACTCGTCATCTCTGCCTTCACGTTGCGCGGAGCTTCCTTGTAGCCCTCTTAATCATGATGACTGGTTGCCTGATACGACGCTGCTCTCTAGCCTCAAGCTCCACAATATCAGCTGTGATGAGCTGAACTTCTCTCGGTGGTGGCTGTTGTTTCCTTTGACATGGAATATAAAAGAGCAGATGATAAGGATGGTATTCTGATCTCAACACATCATTATTCCCTTTTGCCAGTCAGTCTTATCCTGAATCCTCTGAACATTTTTCCATCCTCCAGTTCGATAATGAAGTTTACTTTCCCACTTCTTGCCTTGGCCACATCTGCTGGTGTTAATGCAAATATAGTAGCCAAAGTCGGGCCACGGCCTGTAAATGTTCGAAAAATCCGTGGATTAGACCGGACAATATCAACGCGGTATTCCCTCCCGGACTTCAGTTATGGGTTGAATGCCAGGTCTATGGAGAGGCCGTTGACAATGAACGGTAGGACTCAACACCAAGTGGCTCAAAAAGTAAAGAATCTAACTCATCTATTCTAGACACTGGGTTGCGATCAGTGGAACACCAGGCGACCATGCGATCGGAGGCTTTGCACATATGAGCTTTATTGACTTTAACCGTATGTTAACAGTTATGTTCTTCCACTCAGTCTTTCGCATCGGATGGACTTTGGTGTCTTGATTAACATTCTTTTGCTCATAGCTTCTACCGTTCCATATTGCAAGCAGTAAAGATGCCGAAGCTGCTTCCCGGGAATCCTTGAGATATAATTAAACTTGCTGTGGTGATATATCAATATACGCTCTGGAGGTATTGTTTCAACCCACGGAATTTGATCGGATGGTAGGATTCGATTAAAAAAACGTATCAGAGTAGCTCAGAGTATTTAAAGCCTACCACCGAGCTGGATATCTCTAACAAAAGATTGTATGATGCTGCTCGATTTCAGCATCGTGTGTTTCCTTTACTAAAATAGTCACCTCGACCCATCTTGTTAAGAAGGCATGGCTACCGTAGGTAACCCAGATGATGCAGGTCCACTATCATCACAAGCATAGTTGCACCTGAAGAACAGTAGTGAAGAGTATTAAGTAGAGCATGAGAAAGTAGGGAAGATTTTCATGGTCTATTCGACCCTTCTACTTCTGTTCATCTGTTGAGACGACCAAGGAGCCCTCTGTGCTAATAATCCCTCGCTTCCCAACGAGCAAGTGCTAACATTTGAACAACATGCAATTATCCTCTCGAGATCTCCCCCGGCCTTCCTAAACGACGCCTTAAAAACTAGATGCTGAGATGGCGCTCAGCCAAGTTCCACTTCCCGAGTTACACGCATTACTGAAGATCTCAGATCGGCACCACATGGATGGTGTACAAACCCATGCTCAGCAAGGGTTAATGGTAGATCAAAGCATTGAGAATACCCATATCCATGATCTTAAGGGGTCGATATGTACTTGGCTCCAAAACTGTGGTTGGTTTCAACGCGTGCCAGAGATTGAGATTTGATTCACCATTTTGAAAGTCAAGAAGATAATCTCACGATTTAGACTAAGGAAGGCCCGAGAAATCAAAAATTGGCCGAGGATCGATGCGAATTTCTCTGAGATTAACAACGCACAAGGTCGGACAGACTGCCAGGTGACTAGCCATTCCTTGGACGGCTCACTAACACCTAGACTCACAGACAATCAAGTAGGGATAAATATGCCATCTCAGGGTATAAATCTGGAGTCACTTAGTACTCAGAGCCTTGCAGCATTCTCACGGAGGGTCAGTGACCTTGGTTTTCTTGCAGTTGGTTGGAGATGGATATATGCTCCATTCCTCAGTGACGAGCCTGTGTTGAGGGGCTTTGGAGCAGGACATTATTATTCACTCTGATGAAAATCGTGCCGCGTTTTGCAAGCTCTATTTGCGTGGAGACATGAATGAGGGCGACAAAATGAAAGTGGGAATTTGTACACGACCCCCAGTGGCTGCATCGGAGGTTTCCTCCAGAGAGCAACTAGCTCCATGTACACCTCTACGTTCAGCAAGTCATACCCCGGAGGGAGTATTTAGCTAACAGGGAACCCTTCCACTATCATATCACGGGTATACAAGACAGACGAAATCCCGAATCGAGAGGCCGTGGAATATCGTCATCTCGGCGGTTTATATGCAGAAGCGTCCTTCTGTCAAAGAAACCAACATGGTTCCAGCGGAGAAATGCAAACAGCGGCTGCGGCGTCATATATGTTGTATTCATGCCGCTGTTCCTAGCAACCAACTAATCATGCCAATTTCCGTGGCCATAATACCCCGTCCTGGAATTTCCCGGGATAGGCGTGCATCAGCACCGATGCAAGGTCGAGCTACGAGTGGAGTGGATAGCCCTTGGTATTGCCCGTCAATATCACACGTGAACGAAATGAATATTATTCTTACTAGCGGTAACCGGGGGCAAAGGGTTTCTGGTGCTCTGGCAAGCTACGTGTCATTCCCAGCATTGCTCATTTGAAGACTGGAGATAGAATGACCTGCGGCTGAGGAAGAGAAAATAAAGCTGATACCACCACATGAGCTCAAATTCTTACGCCTGGTGCAACACAAAACACCAACCGCGTCTCTTCGAGGTTGACCAGCGACGGCATCGTGAGCCGTGGGCGTCTGGGCAGCGCTGCAAACCACCGATCAGCACTCTCGGTATTATTTTCTCCATTATCTTGGCTGCAGATCTCGATCAAGCCTTTTCCCCCGCCAGGGGGAGCAGCGCAAGGCTTCCGAGACTCCCAGACAACCAAGACCGTCAGGTCAGGTTGTTTTCCGTCCTCATTTTGAGGGCTGTGTAACACACGCGCCACGTCCTTCATCCAGGCTCAAACTGTGAGACCCGACTCAATCCTTTCGCTCCCATGGTCTATATTATCAAGAACCCAAGAATGGATGTGTCCAGCCTGCTCCAGCACCCCCTCCCTAACAGGCGTCATGAAGGTTATTCGCGGCTGTCATTTTCTACCTTCCACCTTTGTAAATTTAGCCTAAAAACTAGAATGTGACCCTACACTGAGGGGGGAGGAAACGTCAAGGTACTGTTTGCCCTGGTTGAAATTAACAAGGACACTTTGGATTGAGCATCATGCCGGGATTGGCTCATCGGCACAGTGCGTGCATTTATCTGGCAGAATGACCAGGGGGATGCCAGGGACAGGTGGAGGCCTTGCAACTCTGCGGATTATTCTTACGATATGCTCCTCTCGCTGTCCTGCGCCTCTGGAAAATGGTGATATATAAATTGAGACTGGTCGCTCCCTGATGATCATCCTCGACTTGTTCCTTTTTGAGGCTTGTTCTACTTGCTCAGATTTAATCGTGTGGGAGAGGAAGCAGAGCAACTAATAGAAGGCATAACAATCAAGGAGTCATGAAGTTAACTCGCCTTCTCGGAGGCACGACCTTCGCTCTGTCGCTCGGGTTGGTCTCGGCCTTTGGCACCTCGTCGTCGCGATTGGCGCGAATATACGAACGGGCTCAGTTTCAAGGCGTCGACTTTAGCACTGCTCTCAAGGGTCAAAGCCTCAGTCTCAGTGCATCAGAAGCAAAGGATGCCCCAGAGAAATTGAAGCCAGACGTAGTAGAGGTATGTTCCACAGAGGCTTTGCAAAGATATGCTTCGTCGAGTCTCAGGGAAGCACTTGCTCACTATCATTTGCAGATCCCAATTGACCATAATAACACCGAAATCGGCACGTACAAAAACCGCTACTGGGTCATTGATGAGTATTATAAGCCCGGAGGGCCAGTGTTCCTCTTCGACTGCGGCGAAGGCGATTGCGAAGGTTACACTAATCGCTATCTATTGAATGATACCTCATTTTTCAAAAAGATGGTGAAAGAATTTGGTGGAGTTGGCCTTACCTGGGAGCATCGGTACTTGCCCTTTCTTCCACTTCCACTATCGTTACGTGGAGAAGCGAGGTGACTAACGGATGAATAGTTACTATGGCGAATCTACTCCTTATCCAATCGACCTCGACACGCCGGCAGAGCACTTCCAATATCTGAATAATGAGCAATCGTTAGCCGACATACCCTACTTTGCGAAGACTTTTAAGCGCAAGAGTCTGCCTGATGCTGATCTGACACCAAAGTCAACACCATGGGTCATGGTAGGTGGATCCTATCCGGGAATGCGTGCTGCTTTCACCCGATTGCTGTATCCAGATACTATATTTGCTGCATTTGCTTCATCGGCCCCCGTACAGGCACAAACGGACATGAGTGTGTATTATGAGCAGGTTTATAGAGGAATGGTGCATTATGGATACGGGAATTGCACGAGGGATCTGCGTGCAGCCTACTCGTATATTGACCACCAGTTGGGACGCAGGGATACGGCAGCGAAGATAAAGAAACTATTCCTCGGCGAAGGTGCTGAGAAAAATAACATTGGCGACTTCACCGCTGCTCTTGGGTCGGTTTTGTATGGCTGGCAGAGCGCGGGGGCGACAGGCGACGTTGGAATAGGCGCCTTTTGCGATTGGTTGGAAACAGACCCGAAGACGAACAAAACAGCCCCCGCTGAAGGTTTTGCACCGAAGAAGGGCGCAAAAGCGATTGCTAAGCGCTTTGCTTCGTGGCCTCCACTTACCAGCGTAGTGGGCGGCGCCATGAACACTGTATGTGGAGAGTCGGAGAACGGTGAGCCAGTCGAATGCGATCTTGGGAAAAGATTCGAAGATCCGACCATGATCAGCTGGACCTGGCAGTATTGCTCTGAATGGGGCTACTACCAGTCCAAGAACTGGTGGCCGCATAACATTCTCTCAAAGTATCAGACACTCGAATATCAACAGCATGTGTGTTACCGCCAGTTCCCCGACGGCCTCGATAGCGGCTATCTTCCACGCAGGCCCCAGACCCGTGTCGTCAATAGGCAAACAGGCGGATGGAATATGCGCCCGTCAAATGTTTATTTCAGCGGTGGCCAGTTTGACCCTTGGTTGTCTCTTTCCATTCTCTCGAACGAAACGTTCGCTCCACAGGGAGTAGAATTCTCAACAGAGATTCCCGAGAGCGGTGAACCGACTCCTGCGGACCGGGTATTTGGCTATGTGATTCCTAACGCACAGCATTGCTATGACTATCGCTCCGACTTCAAGCCAGGAGACGTGTCGCGAGGCCTCCTGAACGATGCTCTGCGTAAATGGCTCCCAGAGTTTAAGAAGAGAGATTAAAACCTCCAATCACGAGTATAGATATAGCTAATTCACCAATGATTATATATCTCTTCAAATAAATATATATAGCAAATTAGACCATTTATTTGGAATTCTTTGATTTGGAATTCTGATACTGTCGACCGGTGTTGTGGTTAGTTTCCCTTTTAGGGTTTAAGCCTCGCGCGACCAAAACGTTTTTGTGTCTCTTTCTTTTTTCCTTCTCTGTGAACTTTCAACTTCAACCGGCTTCTCAGATTGACGCCGCGATCGACTCGAAAGCGACGACGATCTCATGATGAGCATAAGTAAATTCCGGTGTCATGGATCTCTCCTGAGCCAAGAACCCCGGAATCCACACAACTCCATCCGGACGGCTCAAAGCACTCCTAGCGCTTCTGCTTTTGCTTCTTCCGGCCAAATTATCCTTCTGCTTAGGACGCCGAAGCCTTAGCATGGGTCGAGGACGACCTCGGGAAAAGGGACCTCAACAGAATCTCAAAGAAAAAAGGCGGTTATCGAGTTGAATGAAGTATCTGGCCAATGGATGGGGGACATATAATGTTGTGCAACTACAGAAAACGGCTCGCATTGCACTCGGGGCGGGTATGGTCGAGACGTGACTGACCCTCCTTTTTGACTTCGTTAATGTTGTTTCAGACACTTGCATGGGGGCGATTTTTTCGGAGGATACTCAATGACAAGATTTGACCAACTGGCTGGTGCACCCTGGCGCGAACCCTTGCCCTCCATCTGGTGAGAAGGCTTTGTTGGCTTCAAGCTGGTCGATGCATCTCGATCTTTGAGCAAGTCTTGACGGAGGCGGAAAACGTGTCTGTTCTAAATGGGGCTCCAAGAAAGACTATTTTCAAACCGCGATACTCCGGCCATACACAGAAGGATATACAGAACATGCAGGTCGCCGCTAGCAGACAGCAATGTAATAATCCGAAGTGTGCATGGGTATATGTGCCGTCTCAACACAAGATCTATGAACAAAAGTTGCGATGTGATGATGATCTTTTTGCAGAGAATGCTAAAATATTCAAACTATCGTCTTGAAAACTACCGCTACCTGCCTTTTTGAGAGCGAAAAAAACCGAGCCATTACTTTTTTCTAGGCTCCATTTTCTCTAAAGTTACGGAGGATAATAGTGTGAACTTTGTGTGACTTGGATGCACGAAAGACGGTGAATCACTGAATTTACCCCCTCCACACAAGCCTTCTCGCCTCGTGTCTACCGCCAGGCGCCGCTAGGGGTTTGCTGACTTGATACCAAATGTCGGCGAATTGGACTGAAGATTACCCAGATACGGAGTCCTTTACGCGGAGACCCTGTTTTCCCGGAGACTTCAGGGTTCCAACGGCCATTTTCTCTATTTCGGCGTGACAATAACGTTCTACCGCATCCCCAACGGTAGATATTCGTTGCAAAAGGCTCCAACAAGTGAACGAAACAGATGGTGGCCGCCACGTATTTATATATAGCACACCTTCTTCGATGAAAGCAAACTCTGCAGCCTTCTGCAACAAAATATATCTGCACTAGTGTCCAGGATCCTGCTCTGCTCTTATCATGTCCCTTGAACCCCTGCCACCCCACGCCATTATTGTCCCTCTAGCCTCTCCAAACACCCACACTCCACACTATTTTATCGGAAAAATAATCATACATAAACAGAATCAACGACTCAAGCTTGATCGTATCCGCCTTGGCTTAAGACTTATATAGGAGGACGCCGAACACTGCTCCTCGTGTTGCGCCCAACACCAGCCTATTTCCTTCCCAATCGAAGGGGAGCGACTTCTTTTTGACACCCTTTAACCCCCGCAATTTTTCTCAATGGTACCAGCCATTTTCTTCCCTTGACAATGAGACACTATCGATGAACAGCTTATTCAATGCAATGGACTTCAGAAGTAGCGCAGATCGCCATCGCAGCGGTGCTTTGTGCTCTTCAAATTGTTTTCCGCTCCATATATCGTGTACTGGGATCCTCGAAGGTATTCCCTGCTATTCGGCAACGATGGCATGCAGACGATAGCTGGATGGCCTTTTCCCTGGTCCCGTTGATCGCGAGAACTGTCTGCATGATTTTGATATTCTCTCTCGAAGATTCAACCAGCACCAAGGACTCAATACTGAAACAAAAACTGATCATCCCGGGCCGGCTAACCTATGCTATGTTGTATGTATGCACAGTCGCATAATATCGAAAGCATGGCTCCCAAACTTGGCTAACGGCTAACCCAAAAATGTTCTTCAATATCCAGCCTTTGGTGTATGAAGTTATGCCTTCTCCAGTTCTATACTCGACTTGAAACCGGCTCAATTCGCGTTCATCGGGCCATACAAGGCCTCCGAGTATTCCTTGTACTCACCTTTCTACTTATTGTACTGGCGACCTTGATGGAATGCAGACCACTATCCATGTATGTAATATGTTTCTTCAGCCAGGGATATTATTCACGTTGGACTTGCAGCTAACCCTCATTATTTTTAGGTACTGGGACCCAGCTACAAAAGATCGTGAGTCTTCCACAGACATTGAATTCATTGCGCCTATGCTCTGCGACAACAACCCGCTAACACATCCGTTGGCCGCTTAGATCCGTGCCGAAAAGCCAGGGCAAATCTTGTTAGCATGGCTAGTTTAAATATCATCACCGACATCGCACTAATCCTATTTCCCATCCCTCTTCTGTGGAGGATGACCACCCTCGAAGTCCATGCGTACGTGAAATCTATATATACCCGCCTGCGACTCAAAGTCGATCGTTAAATTATAATCTCTAACAAGAACATACAGCAAGATCCAATTAACCCTCCTTTTCCTGGTCGGCATCGTCGTTATAGCGATTACTATCACTCGCATACCCCTCATTTTCAACAGTTCTGGTGCTCAAGAGTCCCGAACTTTTGTACGTGTTTCTACTCCTAACTTTTCGGACGGCTCGATTCTATGTTCCGAACAGAAACTAATAAGCTACGTATAGTGGGCATCTGTTGAAATTGTCTGCGCCTGTATCGTTGCAAATGCAGCGTTTTATTACGCCCTATGGAAAGAAGTTCCACGATTATACGGCCATTCGAACCGCCAAAACATCTCCCTCCCACCGTATACCAATCCCTCGACCCCTCAGACCCAGAACCCTTCATGGTCGACTGAACACGCGTCTCACTCCAACTTACGAAACTCCTTCTACTCTCGCGAATTCGATCGAATATACGGCAACAGACCGCTTAGCATATCACATCCTTCTCTGGACCGGCCGGAACCCGTTGGAAACCGTATAATATGATTATCATGCCTTCATTTTTCTAATCCTTTTTTATTCTTCGTTGTACATATATATATAATATTAATCGCATGAACGACCGCAAGACATCAATCTGTGCTATGTACCGCGGGATCAAAGCAATGCCGAACAACGCCTCGGGGACGTGCTTGAGACAGTAACTTCTTGGGAAACACGATAATTCGGCGCAGTCGAGAGCATATTCCTCCTTAGGAAAAGAGGTCCTTGGAAAAATCCCACGAGCTTCACCGCAACAATTCTTGTACTCCCCGGAGTTAAGCGGACTTAGATAACACGGCGAAGTCGAAATTTGTCCAACAAGCGGCGATAAAAAGAAAGACATGTTAAGGAACGGCGGGCATAGCGACAGGCGCTGCGAAGGGCCCCCATGCAAGCTCAGTTTACTCTCCAATGTTTGACCCACGACTACCTTGCAGCAGGGATTAAACGCTTGTTTTGACAGTTGCCGAATCTTCAGCTGACCGAGGGGAAGACAGCATGCATGCACGTTAATGGCATATCCTGGGATTTGTGTAACCAGGCGGACCGGCCGGCAGCGATGCATCCTTGACAAGACAAGCAAGGTGCTGAATATGGACAGCCTGTTTTCTTTTCCAGCCCATTCTGCAAGCTGCCGCAACCAGATTCGCGGCCAAATTCTTTGACAGCATGTCGAATGAAGGGTAAAATGTGTTGAAAGCTACGCATCGTGAATATGTGTAAAGCATATCAACACAGCCGAGAATTTTTTGTAGGCAGCCTTGTGACCGTTGGAGGGTGATGCAAGAGGATGGTATCTGAATAGCGGAAGCGTGGTACATCACCGTGGCGGAGGTTAGTGCAGAGATGCTGTTTGTCACTAGGAGGACCCAGGGCACCTTTGATGACCCCATCTTCCCCTCACACTCGGTAATATAGGGAAGGGAATAGAGTCATATTGGCCTTTCCGGTACCCGGAAGTGGCTACATAAAAAAGACGCCTTCTTCCCTCTGCTAGCCTCGGCTGGTTTCAGCCTTGAATATAATCTCGTTACTGCACCTCGTTTCAAAACAACAGGATGTCAGACTGCTGTGTCAAAGGATTTCAATGGGACGGGGAACCCGCGGGCAAGGAAATAACACTTGCTGACAGACCGACTTATGTTACCGGCTCCAGCACTGAAACCGCCATCCTTCTGGTCCACGACTTATTTGGCTGGACATTCTCTAACACCCGGCTGCTGGCGGACGCATTTGCGTCCGAAGCTAATGCCACGGTTTATGTGCCCGACTTGTAAGCCAGACCCAGCAGCAGATAACTTGTAAAGTGTGCATGGTCTAACACTAAGCTCATAGCTTTGGTGGTGAAATTGTCTCCCCCGAAATCATCAGGAAAGAGCCTTCTGAATGGCATCCTCAATTTGATATCTACGACTTCATCAGTCGTAACGGCAAGGAGATCAGGGAACCGGAAATCTTCATGTGCGCAAAGGCACTACGGCTGCAGTACAAGCGAGTTGCGGCTGTAGGGTACTGTTTTGGTGGGTGGGCAGTTTTCCGACTGGGAGCGAAGGGAAATAATTTAGTCGACTGCATTTCCACGGTTCACCCGAGTTTTCTGACGGAGGAAGAGATTAAGAATGTGGGAGTCCCTGTCCAAATTCTGGCTGCGGAACTCGACGCGGTATATACGCCAGAATTAAAAGAGTTTAGTAATCGCGTTATTCCTACACTAGGGGTGGAATATGACTATCAGCACTTCAAGGGGCTCGAGCATGGGTTCGCAGTGAGAGGAAACCTGGAGAACGAGGCAGAGAAGAAGGGTATGGAGAGGGCAAAGAACGCCGCTGTATACTGGCTCAACCAGTGGTTACACCTCAATTAGCAGCTAGTGGACGCCTTTCTATTCTAGTGCAATGATCTAGAAAACCTTGAGTTGAGAAACATTGGATATTTTCTTCGTTCTCTCTTTGGATGTGCTTTTTGGTATGGCTCAACATAGTATGCTGCATCAGCCTTCACAACGACCACCTTTCCCCGCTAACCTAGTCGATGAGGTTCATCTTTAAGTCTGGCCTGGTTCTCAGTTTTTAGCCTATGCAAATGACTTCCAATGAGATCGAGAACGGGACAGCCCGTCCGCCTTAGCATCCAGCTAGATTACACTGCTCAATTGCAGCTGTTCCAATTGGGCGATGCCAGTTCAGCTCAGTCAGCCAGCCAGCAAATCATGCCAGCAGACTGCGGCTGATCACCCGAGTATGATGGCAAATCCCATTTTTGAGGCCGACAGGGACTTGTTCATGTCAGCTTCGAAATGCCCAAGCGGAAGAGTCAACGGATTTTCTGTTCACCACGCAATGAAGTAAATGTTACTTCGTAGCACCTACTGGACGCTTGAGAACGGACGAGGAATTCTTTCTTCTCCCAAGCGAGAGGTTCACGTGTCGTCTCTTGTTCGACGTGAAGGATGTGCTCAAGAATAAACCCCTGTCAAGCGGCCAGTCAGAATGGAAATTCAATCAGTGGCTTGCGGTTGACAGCTGGAATGAACTGGCGAGGACATTCGGGTGGCCAAACTCTGTATGTCGACCTTCCCCAGAATGCACGATGCCCAATATGCGGAACTGTGGACAAACAGCGGGGTCTATTCAAGCTATATATATCATCGATCATGCCTGGAGGCCCCTCATCCTCTTCCTCTTGAATTTGCTGCGATGCTTTGTTTCGTCTTTGAGATACCCCCTTACCTCTGACCACGACCAAAAACAGGCATACCTAAAATGGCAACGTCTCAGTCTTTCGTCGTCTTAGTTCTTATCACACTTGTCAGCTTCCTTGGCTGTGTTTCCGCGCGTGTGGACTATTCGAACTGGAAGCCCCCACGCCCGGGAGATGGTAGGTGGTTCCTTCGTTATCATTTCACAATGCTCCCACTCTGTTAACTCCCATCTAGTTCGTGGACCATGTCCTGCTCTCAACAGTCTTGCGAACCACGGAATCCTGCCCCGCAGCGGCAAAGGGATGACAGTTCCAGTCCTGACGAAAGCGATTTTGGAATCCCTGCATGTCGGAGCCAGTCTTACTGTCCCTGTCGGGACATTTGCAATGACAGCCTCGAAGCATCCATTGAGATTATCCTTTGACTTGGATGATCTGTTGCAGCATAATTTTCCAATTGAGCATGATGCGAGTTTGACGCGGCAAGACCTTTATTTCGGCGACAATCAGGCCTTCAACCAAACCATTTGGCAAAGTGTCCTTGACTTTTTCGAGGATGCCCAAACTGTGAACCTCACCGCCGCCTCCAGGGCACGATTCAACCGAGTCAAAACAGAAAGGAAGCGAAACCCCGATTTCACCTATAGCGCAAGGAATCTCATCACAGGGTATAGCGAAACCGCGCAGTATCTCAGTGTCTTTGGAGATCCCATCCGTGGGAAACCTCGGGTTGACTGGCTTAAGGTATTCTTCGGTAGGGACCCCTTGTCATCCGTATGAACTCCGCAGGCTTCGTTTGTTCTGACTGAGATAATAGAACAAGAAAGATTGCCATATAATGAGGGATGGCGACCCCCGCTGCTTCCAACAACCATAGCGTCTGTTGCCGCTATGGTAGTGGAACTTGCCGCGGCTGGGGGTGAGACCTTGCCTGACGGGTTGGTGCTGACTGAGACCACCGTGTTGAAGGCTTTGGCTGGGAAGCCCTTGGACCTCGTGTAAGAGCGCAGCTAGGAAATGTCTCACAGTTACAGGTGTTGTGCAAAGTTCGGCGGGCTTTGATACACTGGCCTGCGCAACTATATCAATTATTTTTCTCCCTGTTGGTTACCACAATTTGGTTGAGATTTTGGATCTTTAAGATAGGGGACGGTAATATGGGCAGTGTTAATAAGGGGCTATTGAATATACCCGTTACCGAGATCAGATAATGGTATGATGAATAAATGATAATGTGCTGAATGGATTAGCCTCAGGAGTCCTAGACTGATCATATATGACATTCTTTCCAGACCTCAGCATAAGTAGGTATGAAACCCGTCCCCCGCTGTACAGCTGCTGCTGCTGCCCGAATTTTCATCGAGAAAACACATAGCTGAGGTCGCTGGTACTTTGCCAGTGGCGTCTGTTCCCCAAACAAGCCGCTCAATAGCTACTGGCTCATTATAGAAACGGATCCCGAGCGGGTAACACCCTAAGCGAAAAAGAAAATGGATATCAGAAGTTTAAAGAATTATATACAAGGATTCTCATGCCCCAACGCTGGAAGTACCTTATGCGTGCGTTATTGCACAGAAATATAAACACCCATACGCCGTCTCCGTATGTCCTACCATCATTCTAGCTTATCGAGATGCTCCAATCTTGTTAAAACAACTTGTTTGCTCGTTTCTTCAATTTCACCAGCAAGAAACACTTCGTCGAGAATAGCATAGACCTAAACCACCATCGCCAGAAAACCAGGCACCATTAGTTCATCATGTTCAGAAAGGTATATGCAGCTCCACTCCTCCTATCCGCACATAGCTCTGCCCCGAACGGGTGTTCCACGCACCTTGTAGAAATTAAAAACCAGGTCTAGCTCGCAGACATTACCGAAGAATTGATCCAAAACTTCGACGAAGAAATGTATGGCTTCGAGATAAGCTAGTTCGTTATCGTTGGCATCGACGCAGACACAGAAGAATAACCCGGCATATCTTCTGTAGACTATCTTCGTCGTTCGGCGGAACTCAACGAAATTGGACTGATATTTTTGATCACGCGGCGCGACAAGGCGGTGGACCTGTAGAGGAAAGGATTATTAGGCCTGGTTAGGAACCTCCATGTATAATGACAGAGCAGTGCATATCGGCGTATGTAGTGGTTTGGATATTGTATATGGACGGGAGGGGGGTTGAATCGCCGCTAGTTTATGCCGTACCTCGCCCTTAAGCCTCACTTTCTCATCGTCCTAATAGCTTTTAGTCAGATAGGCCTCTGGAATAATCATACGATGCTGATTGTTCTTCCTATCGATTGAAACTCACATTATAGGGAGCGTACCACTTTGCCAGGCGGGTTTTGCCTCTGCGACGGTCAGAAGTTGCATCTCCGTCAAATTCGGCTTGAAATTTGCTTACTGTCGGTTCTGAACAAGGATAAACGAGAGAACCATGCCTCGATTAATTGCGATCAAACACCCCGATCGCTTTTCACATTACCAGCTCTCGTTGCATTGAGAGCTTCGGCATCGAGATGTTTGGGAGGCCGAAAGTCAGCGCCAAGCCCCATTCACGTGTTTTGGTGATTGCTGCAAAGGGGAAGCTTGATGGAAGCCATTTCTGGCCAGTCTCATTCACATTGAGCTTACTGACGACAGAATATCTTATCAAGCTAAGAGAGAATGTCATATTCAAGAGCGAAAGGTATATATTCCGGATATATGCTCTCATTGCACCAAGCACCACAACCAGTAACGCCCCAATTCAGCCTACAGGTAGTAAAAGTCTACATCACAAACAAATGTCATTACTCGCGCATCAGATTTTCTCTGAATATCATGGGCTTCGCAGGTATTTGAGGCTACAATTGGGTCAGATTAACAGCAGTTCTTGCACCGAGTTTGAGATATGACGGGATAGCTGGAACTCACCGGCTGCCGCTCTTTTGTACTACTTCGGCCTCCTTCACTAGGTTCCGTTTCGCTTTCCGTACCGCTCTTCTCGTCGTCGGACCCTTCGTCGGATTCTGGATAAGCTCTTTCTGGATCACCGTTGTACACCACCCACCAGCCGATTTTCTCGTTCGGAGCAAGAAAAGTGCGAAGTCGAGAGAGGGCCTCCATGCCCATCGGCGCGAGACCTGGACCCTTGCTAATGACATCTTCCATATCGAGACTAAGCATGTAGTCAGATCCGTTCTGAGAATTATCCCCCAATGTTATGACTTTGGCGGCTATCCATGCGTAAGGTTGGCTCAGCGCCCTGTCGCTGAGGTCTTCAGGATCGTATTGCTCTATAAACTGGAGGCTTGGAAGGTGATAAGGGATATTAGGATCAATTCGCTTAAACGATTGTAGGACTGCCTTAGAAGTACGTTCTTCTTGGAGGTACTCGGAAGCAGCATCGAGAATATCGTAGGAGACAATATGGGCTATGATCCCGGGCGCCGTGAGCGTGCCGATTCGAGGCCAGCGAAAGCCGTAAACAATGTACGCCACCATTTTTCGTCGAGCTATTGACCGTATATCGTGGGAAAGGGACTGGAAATATCTATTGGAGCAAATGCCCAAAAGACGCAAGTCACTGCGACATTAGACGTGCCCGATCAACTTTACTGCGGATTGATTTGGTGGGGAGATGGGCGGGACCAAATATCTATACTTAAGCGTTCACCTACCAAACTCTAGCTGCCTCAATTCCAAATACTCCTCAATTCCAAATACTCCATGCAGGCGCACAACATGCCGCTTCTTTGATTCGTGCATGCATGCGCTCTCACTGTCGCACCGCACCGGAAAGCCTACGTCACGTGGTTTTACTGGAATCTTTTTGGGCCGATTCTACGGAGAGCCGGTGGTAATGCGGTGTGTTTGTGTTTGTGCAAGATGGAAGATGTATGTGGCTTCGGACTTTATTCTTGATTCTTTTTCCAGCTTTCGTCAAAAGTCGTGGTGTTGATGGCGAATCGACGAATAAAGTCTCTTTCTAGCTCATGAGTCCTTTTCCCCAGTAGGACGAGGGAGTGCAGCGGCTCGCCCATATCTATATCGCTAAGCTCTTTAAGGGTGCCCGCAGCTAGTTTCTGAGTCGAGGCGCCGACTCTTGCAGTGCCAATGGCAAGGCTGTCCGGGCCATATACTCCTTCTTTCCTTTCTTCCTCGGTTTCGAGCATCTGACTAGCACATTGGGCGACAGTCATATACCTAGGTGGCTCAAATATCTTTCTTCCCCGAGCCAGATTCTCCAGTGATTGCTCCTTGACCTTGATGTCTAGGAGTACGAGCGTGTGCAGCCCTAGTTGTGCATTCTCTTTGATTCTGTCGTAGTAGGAGGAGGGCTTCCAGTTGTCCGTGAAAAACACCATGCTGACTGTTTGTCCGAAATTATATAGCTGCAGTCCGGTGCAGCCAATGCCTGACATTATCGAGGCGTTAGGAATAGTTTTCGTCTCAACTCCGAGGTCGTGAGCGCGGAGGACCAGATCGGTATGCGTGGTCGCACTAAGTAAGGGAAATTCCATCAGAAGGGAGCCAATTGAAGGATACGCGCTACACAACTTACCCAAATGGGTCTCCCACTACTAGAAATGCAATATCTAATTTATCTGCTCCTTCGAGTATTTCATCACTGCTGGATTCTACCATTTCACGATCGGCTAGAATGACAGATCTTCCATAAAATTCTTCCTGTTGCGACCATGTTAGTAGATACTACAGCTTCTGGGGCCATGATTCGCACCAATTTTTCTTTCTCCACGAGCAATATGCTTGTGTAGGCCTCGAGGTATACACGCTCGGCCTTTTTCACGACCTCTAGGCCCTTAACTGTGATATCGGTCTCATCTGCAAGGCCAAGGCCCACGAGGTAGAGCATGGTGAGTTATTTTAATTAAGCCTGGCTTTCGATCTGGATAATCTGTTGGCGAATCTTCAATTGCAGATAATTTTGATATCTCGGCGGTTTCTGGCCCGCCAAACTAGCGCGGGGGATCTTTTTGCATGAACGATAAGCAGATTCACGTGATCGGGTGCTTCCTCGCGCATGCCGTCATCTCCACAGGCGCAGTTTGAGAGCTTCAGCGACATCGTGCATGCGACAAACGAATTTTTGGGGATATTCAACGCGCTTTTGGCGTTCCGAGTGTGTCGCGACATATAGATTGCAGCATACAACTGGCTTACCTTCAAAATGGCGGAACGATTCCCCAAATACCGGCAAGAAATCCAACAGGTACGACGACTCCGCTTCCTGTCCCCTTGACCGACAAGGGCACTCAGGAGAACTATATAGTCATTGAAGTCCTCCATAGACGTATTAGTCTACAGCTAGAAATACTGATCATGGGTTTCAGATGATGTTTGTCTCTGGCGAAACGGCAGAGCCGGCTCTCGACACAACCACGCTGATTGAAGAAATTGTTCGACAGCAAGTTGTCGAAATGGTGAGTTTCAGTTATACATTACAATTCACGGTTTCAAACTGACAAATATTTGTTATAGCTTGCACGAAGTACCGCCCTTGCAGCTCGTCGCGGTGTACGTTCTATCTCGACCGACGACCTCTTCTTTTTAATACGCCACGATAAAGCGAAGGTATCCCGCTTAAAAACATTCCTGTCCTGGAAGGATGTTAGAAAAAACGTCAAAGATTCGGATGACAAAGGGGGAGGAGACACTGGAGATTTCGGAACTGGAGATGACGCACTTGCTGGTGCAGGAGTCGCTGGGCCCCAGGACGTCGCCGCGAAACCCAAAAACAAACGAGCGAAAATCGGCCTGCCCTGGGATCAGAATAATATCTATCCAATCCAGGTACCAGAGCGGGACGATGAAGAAGACGAGGAAGAAGAAGAACAAAACTACGCCACGCTTCAACGCCTTGCCAACGCCGATGAACGAACCAAGCATATGACCCGTGAAGAATACGTTTTTTGGTCTGACTGCCGACAAGCTTCATTCACGTTTCGAAAAGCCAAACGATTTCGAGAATGGGCGGGCTTTGGGATTGTGACGGATTTCAAGCCCAATGATGATATTGTTGACATTCTTGGCTTTCTTACTTTTGAAATCGTCCAAACGCTAACGGAAGAGGCGCTGAAAGTGAAAGACCGGGAGGACCGAGAAAAGAAAGGCCGCGGTGGTACGGAGAATGGTGTAGATGAGAAAAGCAAGAAGCGGAAAAGAGAGACTGGCTTGTTTGACCCTCCGGAAGAGGGAAGGACACCGGTTGAAGTGAGGCATGTGCATGAAGCATATCGTAAACTTCAGGCCACACCTAACAAATCGGTTGCTATGCTACTCCACGGCGGGCGTGCACCTATTCGAACTTCCCTACGGCTTGTAAGTAATCATTTGTGCATATATCTGCAATATGGGGCTACAGCACTAACGCACATTCTCATAGATCTAACCAACAAGCAAAATTTCGGAGGTTTTGGCTGGCATATTTCAGCTACAAGTGGCGTACCTAAGGTTGGAGTCATCATGGCGCAAGGATTCCCGTTGTTTTACTCTTGAATTGAATAGATACCCAGGAATTACAGGCAGTTAGAGTTCACTTCATGTTTTAGATATCTTGATATCTACCGTTCTATCAGAGATAGAAACGGTTTCAGCTGGTAGCCCAGCTCCCAATTACCAACTTATGTCTATATTTTATTGTATTCTCCGAGATTCTGATATGCTATAGGAAGGGTATGCTAATCTAATATTATGCTTCACGCGGAATATATGCTTCTCAGAACATTCTCAATCTCCGCAAGAAACCTGGAGACTTCCGATTCCGTCCCAACAGTAATTCTCAGACAGCCTTCGCAACCGTGCTCTTTTCCTCTAAATCGCACCACAACACCTCTGTTTTCCGCAAGGGCTTGATACACAGCGAGCGCGACTCGATTGCAGGGCTTTCCACCCTCGGCTTGTGGCTTGTCCAGCATTTCCACCAGGAGGAAATTGGACTCCATACCGCCGCGGAACCGTCCAATACCCGGTACTTTTGGCAATTCTTCAATCATCCTTTGTCGCTGAGCCAGAATCTTCTCTCTATTCCTCCGCATCACAGCCAAATTATTTGGCGAAAGGGCAGAAATTGCTATAGCGCTTGTGGGGCTAGAGATGTTGTAAGGGGCCTTTAAGCTGTTGAAGAGACGAGCGATTTCAGGGCTAGTAAACGCGACACCCAATCTTATACCGGCAAGTCCGAAAGCCTTGCTTAGGGTCTGCATTACCACCAGGTTAGGCCATTCGTTAACCCATTCTGCAAGACTTGATCCCTCGGGCGCAAAATCAATATAGGCTTCGTCAACAACGACGACTCCGTTCCATGTAGGATGCTCGAGAACTTTCTGTATATCTTCTTTACGTATTATATTGGCCGTAGGGTTTCCCGGTGAGCAGATATAAACTATTTTGATCGATGAGTCTGCGGATAGAGTCTCGTTTATGGCGTCTGGGCGGAGCTGGAAACCCTGTTCGACATCCAAGGGCACCTTGACGACCTCGACATCGTTCACGTGTGCGCTCACAGAGTACATTCCATATGTAGGAGGGCATGTGAGGATTTTATCCTTCCCAGGCCTGCAAAAGCATCTTAACAAAACGTCGATAGCTTCATCCGAGCCAACTCCGACGAAGAGATTGTCTGGCTTTAATTCTTTTTGGGTGTGCACGCGGGTGTTTCGAAGCTTGCAGAATAACTGCTTCAGCTCTACTTGGTGACTATTTCAAATAGACAGTATGTTAGTCGCAAAGGTTCTGCTTCTGGATAGCTCCTAGAGCGGAAAGGCGGGGGAGGGGTTGTGGTTCATCTCACGGGTCAGGATATCGATGCAATCCTAGAAAATCAATGTCGGCAGCAGATGTTTCATTGGAATTGCGTGGGAGGTTTCCCTCGAGGAGAAGACTAGGACCGTAGGCATTCTCGTTGGCGTCTAGGAGGACGTTTGTGCCGTCATCCTTGTAGTCACTAACTCATAAGCTCTTGTCTTTCCCTCTGGGTGGAGTTGTCACGGATCTTACTCTCTTGCACAGCGATAGGGTTCCAATTGAACAATATTTGGTCTCGCACAGGTGGAGAGATCGAATGGAGATGTTCTTCCCATGATTGCTTGAGTCTTGTGAGATGTGCTTCGCTTTTGTCGAGCAGTAAGAAAGTCGATGGTTTTTGTGGTTGCATGAAAGAGACCTTTATGAGGGCTCATGTGATATGACTCATGACGATGGATTCATCGATATTATTGTATTTTTTTCTTATACATCGAAGCTTGAAAAGTAGTTATATACATTTTTGCTTTGATAAAAATAATCCCAACCGATAAACGTCTGTTAATGGCAGTATCCCAAGTATCTGCTATTCCCATGATGAACTCCCAAACACCCAAACATGCATATGCAACTCTAAGTAGTACCGGCTCTGGTATAACATTTCTTGCACAAGTTCCCGAATAAAAGGCTCTGTCTTTTGTGTATAAGCAATGGAGGTGAACTGTATATATTCTCCACTGGCTTCCCTTCACTTATTCTTAAATTTCTGGCGCTTCTCCTTGAGATATCGTAAGGCCCTCGAGAAACCTGCAGTGAGCACTCCTTTGATACTCTGGCTTGTGCTGGGCCAGGATATCGTCTTCTTGATCGATTTGGAGATCTCGTCCCTGAGGCTAGCATCTGAGGCGATTCTACGATCAAAAGTTCCGCCTTCTCGACGGTGGAAGCGTTGTGGATCTTCGTCAGCACTTTGCTTCATCATAATATTAAACTCTGATCGGGACATTCCGAATTTCCCTTGATATTGAAAGTAAACCTTTTCACGGAACGACTTTGGTAGTCTGCGAACCATGTTGCCGCGTTTGATAGGATCCATATCTTGGGCGATGCAGGCGTTCGCGTCTGGGTTGTTCATCCATCCAGAGTCACTGCATTGCGGATCGTTGAATACCACGTTGGGGAGCGTATCAATCAAAGGTGCGTATAGTCGACGAAAGTTTGTCATCTGGGATGATACAATGTTTTGGACCTTTTTCGGATTCTCTGAACCAAACGACATGCGAGGGTCACCCATGTAACTAATCCCAGCAATCGTACGGTAAAGTTCCTCTTCGGTAAATTTCGGGGGCAGCAATAGTAAAGCAACTCGTACGGCTGAGAGAAGGTTTATTTGATTGGCGAGTCGAACTCTTGGGTGGTCTCGGAGAATTTTGACAGGTTTGTGAAGCCGTCCAGCAAGATATAGGGTATTCCATTCGCTGAGGTCGGTACACAGAGTGTCAATATTAACAACGCCGTATTTTATCAAGGTGCCATTCACGGTAATATATGGATTGAAGTAAACTCCTGCTCCCCACTTGTCTTGTACCTGGGACACGGGGTAAGACCCTAGAGACCCAAGCCCGGAATAGTGGTTGCGGTGCTCGCCAAGGTTGATGGAATGCCAATGTTGGCTATGTGAAACCCCAAATATAAAGTCTATCATCTTCCCTCCTCCCTGCTGGACTGCCTGGATAGCTTCTGGAGCAGAGGGATGGCATTTCTCAGTGCTGGATATGCCTGATTGGGAGAATACTCCGGAACCATATGCGAATGCGTATCTGATAGGAGCACGAAAGTTCCAGAGTATTTGACGTAGAGCTTCTTTGAATTCCTCATTGATGATCATGTGCTGATTCACTCCGAAATCTTTTGACGGTAGCTCGGAAAAAGCTTTAATGTTGAAGTCGGGGTTGTCTTCCCAGTTTGCTTCCGAACGGAGGGATCCATCGGTTTTAGTAGAGGAGAAAGATGACGTGGACGAGAACGGTAGATCTCTATGTGCCGCTGCATTGAAGCCAGGAGGAGGATTCGAACCCGGGCCAATTGGGTTGGAAGATGGCTCGGTAGATATAAGGCGTGAGTAGCGCGGAGCAACGACAAAGGACAGCGAGGACGATCGGGAGGATAAAAAGATACGGGTTGAAGAGCCGAATATAGGCTTCATAGTCTGAAGAATATGAGAGGTTAGTAGACTGCCCGCAAAGCGATATGTCATATTCAGGGCTGCGTACATAGAGTTGGCGCATGGTGTGGGAGCAGGGCAAAAAACACAGCAACGGCTGCGAGATTTCAGGGTATAAGCTATCATGGGCGCTTGGCTTGAGTTTGCAGTCCCAGACAACCCTTGACAAGCAATAGCGAAAGTGTTAGGCTTGCTCAGGTGGTGGGTTGACGGTATCTTCAAAACTCGCTGTGGGCGGTGGTGAAAGTATTCTTCGATATCATCCCAACAATTGTGCCAAGACCGGGGCTCGGCGGAATGACACCGACACGTGACGTCTTGGTTGCTTAGCGCGTTTTGGTTGCTTGCCAAAACAACGCAGATGTAAACATTGAAAGTCGAAGATCCAAACGCCGCCTCTGTAACCGACTCGGTGGCTGGGTTAATTTTATATCACCTTGTTACATTTGTACTGTTGATGGGACCTTCAATCCACCATGACCACATCTCTCGGCTTGTTGACCGTTGCCGGTCGGCTAGCGACTTTTAATGTCGCGCACCAAACCGCCCCGAGAGGGCGAACCTCGAATGCTAAATACGCTAAAACTACTACTTGGTCGCATTCAAGGCCATCGGCTGAGGAGGTAGGTACATATGACATTTTATTTCTCATGGCATTTTGTTCACTGACGTTCTCTAGCTTGCGCATGCGGGATTCTACTACGCACCCACCGCGGTGAGCCCCGATAATGCAGTTTGTTTCCTCTGCGAAAGATCAATGGACGGATGGGACGAAGACGATGATCCGTTTATTGAACATCTAACCCACTCAAGCGGTTGTGGGTGGGCCATCATGATGAATATTGCAAGACACTCCTCGAGCCCAGCCGATATCCAAGACCCCACGAGCCCCGTTATCGAGGAGGCGCGGAGAGCTACGTTTATAAACTGGCCACACGAAAAGAAGAAGGGATGGGTTTGCAAGACGGAGAAGGTTGGTCTTCTATACCGTCTGACATTTACGAAGCTAATGCGCGTCTCCGGATCTAGTTGGTAGAAGCAGGCTGGTACTTTTGCCCGAACGAAGAGAGCGATGACCTGGTCAGCTGCGCCTATTGCAAACTCTCGCTAGACGGGTGGGAGCCAAAAGACAATCCATAGTAAGAGTGGACTCCGTCGTGCCTGCCACGGTGACTTGCGCCTCTGTTAACGTGCTTGCAGTGACGAACATTATCGACGATCCTCCGACTGCTCTTTCTTCCAGTTTTCTTCGCGTCGAAAAAGAACAAG
The DNA here is from genome assembly GCA_030789285.1 of Arthroderma sp. MBC 929. Classification (NCBI taxonomy): domain Eukaryota; kingdom Fungi; phylum Ascomycota; class Eurotiomycetes; order Onygenales; family Arthrodermataceae; genus Arthroderma; species Arthroderma sp. MBC 929. The sequence goes on along the minus strand of JARJUX010000003.1, from coordinate 131,333 downwards.
CAAGTCATCGCGCAGCAAAGCCACCCGTTCCTCCAAGGCCTCGCGGGTATCCACACAATCCGTGGCCACGACCGTATCAGAGAATAGCGCAATGGACCTCGACGAAATTATGGACAGCAGTATGCTATCACAGGCGACAAATACTAAACCTACGAAGGGGACCAAAAAGAATACAAAATCTAAAGCCAAAGAATCGAAAGCTAAGAAGACCGACGATGTAGAGTCGAACCTGCAGAGCGACCATGAGGAAGCCTCCAGCGTAAAAGACAATGCGCCGCACGGGAAGAAACGGAAGAGTGACGATATCAATGAGGGCGTTGGTGGTGAGGGAGGGCCCCGAACCAAAAAACGAGCCACTACATCTACCGCGAGGGGCAGTAAACAAAGGACAGCAAGCTCTGTTTCGCGGTATATCGAGGCACCTACGGATGATGAACTATCGTTGGATGTCGGAACTCAGCCCAAGAAACGGGGAAGGAAGAAGGGAAGCACTTCATCAACACGAAAACCGTCCACCACATTCCAGGCACCTATTGATTCCACTCACCCCGATGCTCCCGACGATAGCGCCATAGACGCAGCACTAGAAGCAGACCTGGAGAGAGAATCGTCAAAGGAGCCGGAATCAACGTTGAAGGAGGAAAATAAAGAACCACCTAAACCGCGCGGGAAAAAGAGCAAACAGTCTGAGGATGCTTCTGGTGTTAAGGATGAAGAGGCTTCAAAGAAGGGGACACAAAAGAAACCCCAGGCCAAAGGAAAAAGCAAGAAGAAAATTACAGCAGATGCTTTGGGTAGAAAATCCTCGAGTTCCGACAAGGAGCAGGCTGTATTCCAAACGGCCCAAACGGCCCAAATTGACGATTCTAGATCTGAATTGGGCATGGATGAACCAAGTATACCTGACGCGGAGATGCACGACGACAACAATGATGTTGAGGCGAGTGAGGAAGAAGACTTCAAGTACGAGAAAGTTAAACAAACCGCCAAACCGAGGCCGACGACGAATAACACTAAGAAACCCCGGAAGAAACAAATAGATGATGCTGTTGACAACTCGAATCCATCCTCTCCAGACACTACTAGAATAAGAAAGGGAAAGGTACACCGCCAACCTTCCATCGAGAACAACGACGACGATGTTATATTTGATGAGAATGACGCGCCTGCAAGCCCTCTGGATCTTGTGCCTTTCAGCCACAAGCCCACGGAGCCTCTATCACAGAATCGTGGAAGTTTAGGTGGCCGGAAGAAAAATAGCAATGATATTAGCTCACTTCCGGAAGGGTCGAATCCACGCCATATCGCGCAGGGCAGAACTCCTCTGGGCGCTACCCGTGTAACCCCTTCGCATTACCAACAGAACCGTACCCCCTCCGCATCGCCTCAGTCTTCGGATGCTGAAAACCGCCCCCCGCCTGGTATGGCCTCAGCGAATCCGAGTATACTTGGCCCAGGATCTCAAACAATCCGAATGCCTTTACCGGCAAGCACACCAATACCATCCCCATCCAAAAGACCCTTCCAATCGCGCGTTAAGACGGATTACCCATGGCACCCAGCGGATTTGGACGATGTCTTCCAAACTGACCCGGACAACAAGGAGAATATTAGCCTTGAAGAAATTCTTCATGCGGCAAAGGATGGAATAACTAGTGCCGAGAAGCAGATGACTGTTGAGGAGTGGATATACTGGGGTGCAAAGCAGAGCGAAGAAAAACTTCGTAGCGAGTGCGAAAGAGTTGTGGGAATATTCGAAAAGGAAGGCGGGCGTGCCATGCGCTCGCTGGAGGGAATCGAATGTGCTGAGTGAGATCAGTCATTGGTTATTGGATAATAAAGCGGCCGGGTCATGCATGGAATGGCGTAGGGATTTGGGGTTCGGTGTATGCTTTTTTTGTAGACGGGTGGATGGTTGCCCTTTCTTTTTTGCTGTTTCGTTGATAACCCAGGTATGGCAGCCGGTAGGCAAGGATGGAATGTTCGTATAATAGTATGGGATATGGGGAATACCATCGGTTTCAAAACTCTTCCAACCAACTTTCGGGTACCATTTGTAAACCCCATAGGGTTCATGAAATAATGCCTAGTCGACCTTCCCAGACATCTTCCTGTTTAACCCCATTGCTTTCGCCATCCTTGCCCGTTTTCCTGCGCTTCTCATTCCGTTTTCTCCGCTTTTCTTCTCTTTCTCTAGCCTCCTCTTCTTCCCTCGTCTTTATCCTCTCATCCAGATCCAACTCTGTAACCCTCTTCTCCTCCTCTTCCTCCGCCCTGCGCTTATGGGCAAGCCATCTCAACCTTTCCCTCACCTCCAAAACACCAGCCCTAACAACCTCGCCACTCTGTCCCGTAGCAATCAAGTGCTGCTTGCTATTCAAATGTTCCACCAGCTGTATATTATCCTTAAATGTGAGGTCGCAGTCCGCACAATAAAAGCCCGCACCTCGGCCACGCTTCCCAACAGCCGCTCCGGCAGGAACAAGGGTAGTTTTCCCAACTTGAGACGCGACATCGAGCCGCTTTGCTCGCGAACTAGTGGCTTCGAGAGTACTGTAGTCGACGGGTGGGAAGTATTTCTTGCCCGCGAGTTTCGCCTCATATCGAGCTTTGCTTTCGGCTTTGGACTTTGCTGCGTCTGCTGCTGCTTTTTCGGCGTATTCTTCGCGATTCCATGTTCGTCGGAATGAGGTATCTGATGCAGCGGTGCCGTAGGCGCTGCCTTTCTTCGATGAGTCGGCCATTTTCCACAATATCTGCCTCTGTCTTGTTATTCTGTCGTCAACGTCCAAACTCCAGGTTGCTTTGCCTGAAGCTGTCGTCTGCCAAGCCGGACTTATGTCATGTGATTTGTCCACCCCCAAACCAACCAACCAGCCAAAAGGCACAACAAGCGCAAGTTAAACAGCGTCTGAGAGCTCGAAGAAAAGTACGAGGTTGAAGAGCTGAAATCAAAGGTTTAGATGTTCTTTTACGAACGAGCATCGTGGCGCTGCGGCCCAAAGGGTTCGACAGTGGAGCTGCTTGCACCGCCCAGAGACCAGGCAACATAAATATTGCCTGGAGAAGTGACGCTGACAAGACGGTTTAAATACGAGGTGCTCAGCCCTCAACTGCGCGCTTTCTTGCAAGATATAATGAGGGCCATTCCTCCATTGCCGTGAAATATTATCCCTCACGCAGAAACAGACATTCCAAATCAAAATCCCCAATTAACGTTCCAAGATGCTAAAACTAACTTCACACCCCGAGCCAATGGGGACATTTGAGGCTGTCCCAGAGAGCATAACCAAAGCGGCTTTCACATCTCTTCCGACCGAAATTCATATCCAAATTGCGTCTATTCTTCCTTACCCGGATGCGCTCGCGTTAAAACATACGAGCAGGCATTTCTACTCCCTTGTCAAGACCGATCTGGAACTGAAAGTCGACTGGATGCTTGAAAGGCATAAGCGGGGTCTTGCCGTTCCGAGAAGGAAGTGTGAGCTTAGAACGGATGAAACGTTCTGTAAAGGCGAGATTTGCAATATCATGGAACAGAGACGGTGGCATTTGGAATGCAAACCTGGGATGGCCGGCTGTTTGGTCTTTGAGGGGTCAAAATGCGCTAGATTCTCGTCATTCGTCTCCCGACTATTTAAAGGCAGTCGATTGATGATATTGTTAACTCGAAAGGGAATGGCTATTGAAAACCAAGGTGAGTCGTTGAACTATGTGGTTTATATATGCCTATGGCTTTGATGAATTTACCACTAACTTGGGTCGCAGTCCTTTTCTTCGGATTTCTTTTATGCCTGGTTACACTCGTTTGGGAGTTGATATACAAGCAGAGCTAGGAAAACGACATGTTTGTCCGCGTCCGATCATTTGATACGGTCGGGATATTGTGTTTTTCAAATCGTCAACAGCGATGACACCAGGGAGGTTGTCGCAATTGGAGTTTATCGCCTACACCAAACGAGGAGTGAACTGGATAAGCGGCCGGCACATCAAACCGCGAAGGGGCCTATCTCCTAACCGGAACGATATATTTCCCTCAAACCAACGACATACAGGGCATCGTCTACCCCTGCGTGGTCGTCCATCGGTCCCTTCCACTCCCCTCGCCTGAGTGACTTGGCTGACATCAGTGCCCGACAATTCCCACCAGTCGGAGCGAAGGTGGCTTGTGTAGGGGGAATTTGGCTGGTTTTCGAACCTTGTGCAGGTACCGTGATAGAGTTCTCATGGTTTAGGTTAGACCCGGTAATATCCAGGGCAAGATCGTGGCCTTCTATTATTTTGTGTAACAGGAGTATACTTTTCTGGCTTCCAACATCCTCGACCTGCCTTGCAAACTCTCTTTGGCTTGTTTACAGGTACCGGGTTTGAGACAAGGATAGCCCACGCTACAGAGATCCAATAGGGATCAACGTGCTTTTGTTTTAAATATTTCCATGATAAATACTATTCAATTGACAAGGCTGATAGGGGGACAAATGATATACCTCAATCGATACTGCGAGCTCTACATCTGTAAATCATTCCCGTCGAATATTCTTGCATTGGCAAAATGAGCTCTTCGGCATTAAATTAAAGTCTCTCGGCTATTCCGCCAGGTATGCCGAAGGGTCTCCCCCGCAAACTGCAAACTGTAGTGCCGGTGACGGCACTACAGTCTAATATCAAGCTTCGATCTTACCGCCATTCCACACAGAGAAGACACGGCAAAGATGGCGGCCGAGGTATTCTACCGGGTTTGCCAGCTCCTCACCGGCGTATCATCTCATATTGCCGACGCGAGCACTCAGGCGCATTTTCGAGAAACATCCCTTCCAGAGCTCAGGAAGAGTTCTTTACCTCTCAGAATTTAGATCATTGCTACCTCCCAAATAAACTGTCTTTTACAAGAAACCCGAAGGAGAAAGAAGATCACGATGTCGGCAAAGGCCCCAGAACAGCTCTGGATTTCTCCGCAGGCAGGAAAACATCCCATCGATGACTATCGACGCCATGTAAACAACAAATTCGCTCTTGATCTGAAAGATTCGCACCAACTTCAGCAATGGAGCGTTAAAAAACCGCAGGATTTTTGGTTAGATCTATATAAATATATAGGGATAACCCCTGAATTACCCGCGCATATCACCCGGGCTTACGATGACTCGCTTCCGCTAAATTCCATCCCGCCCTTTTTCGAAGGGTTGGAATTGAATTATACCGAGAACGTACTGGAAGGGAAAGACCTTGATGCAACGGCCCTCATTGGGTTGAGGGAGGCTGATCCTCTCAGGGGCGAGTATGTGACATGGCGAGACCTAAGGGAAAGAGTTAGGGTTGTCAGGAGCGCAATGATCAGGCATGGAATCAAGGAAGGTGATAGAGTGGGCGCCTTGGTCTCGACGTCTGTTTGGGCTGTGGTGCTGCTTCTCGCTTCTGCATCGATTGGGGCTATCTTTTCTTCAATATCTCCCGATATGGGAGTCGAGGTAGGTCATCCCATATTGACCGGCTTCTTGTGCCGCCTTAGACGGATGGATATTTATGTTAGAAATTTCACTAGGGATGCGTGACACGATTACAGCAGATCGAGCCCGCTATAGTGTTTGCGGACAGTGACATGTCCTACAAGGGAAAGACAACCTCGTTGCAAGCCAAAATTACAGCAGTCATGGAAAGATTGCCGAAAACTACCATGCTCTTCGTCATTCCATTGACAGGTGGTAAGAATAACAGTACAGCTCCGTTTACTCCGATCGGTGAATTCCTGTCCAAAGCTAGGGATTCGGATGCGCTGGAATACAAACGTTTGCCGTTCTCGCATCCGCTGTACATCCTGTATTCCAGTGGTACTACGGGGCCGCCGAAGTGTTTAGTTCACCAGCATGGAGTCGTTCTTCAGTTGAAGAAGGTTGCTGTGCTCCATAATTCGCTGGGCCCGAAAGACGTGGTCTTTCAGTATTCGAGCACTTCATGGGTGCTGTTTAATGTCATGAATGGCCATCTATCCGTGGGAGCCACGGTCATCTGTTACGATGGTTCACCCCTATGGCCCGATGCTACCACGATGTTGAAGATTCTTGAAAAATTCAAGTAAGAGTCCATGAAATGATTTCCTCGCTTTTCCCTCTATATGCGGCCGCTGACAAATGGCCTTCTAAATAGGGTGACATATTGGGGTACGTCTCCTCGGTACTGCCTGGAGCTCGAGGCGTCCAAGGTCATTCCCCGTGAGAAGTACGATCTCAGCCCACTTCGGATGATTACGACAACCGGAGCAACACTTACTGCGGACCAATTTCGATGGTTTTATCGGGTGTTCCCAAATACTGTCCATCTCAGCAGTATAGCGGGTGGAACGGATATTGCAACTTCATGTAAGCTAATCTCACCTGAAGAGAGTTCGTACTGATACCATGGCGGGACCCCTCATTTAATATGATTGTAGGGATTGCAAGCGATCCGTCAAGTCCAATATACGCAGGAGAGATGCAGATGTTTGCATTGGGCATGGACGTCGATGTCGCGGATCCTCTGACAGGAGATTCAATCATACATGTAAGTTCACCTCCAGCCCGCATTTATAGCGACCAGTGATCTCAACGAACTTGTCTATAAATAGACCGGAGAGTCAGGGGAGCTGATTTGTCGGACACCATTTCCGTCAATGCCGGTGTTTCTCTGGGGTGATAAAGACAACAAGAAGTATAATTCTTCGTACTTTGAACGATTCGATCACATCTGCGTCTGGGCGCAGCACGATTGGATCAGTGTCAATCCCGCTACCCACGGTACCGTAATGCATGGAAGGAGGTACGTAATTTCAGGGGTCAATACGGGGTAATTAAGGAATCTTGCGTTCTCCCAGCTGACCGATGCCTTTCTCCTTTCACAGCGATGGCGTCCTAAACCCATCAGGAATCCGCTTCGGCAGCGCTGAAATCTATGCGATTTCCGAGGGCCCAAATTTCAACAGCGAAATCGAAGACACATTATGCGTAGGACGACGCCGTAAACAAGATCGGGATGAAGTTGTATTTCTCTTCGTGAAAATGAGAAAAAATAACCCGCTCACGCCGGAACTTGAGCAGCGGTTGAGAACAGCCATTCGAACAGGGCTATCACCCCGTCATGTACCGAAGTTCATCATCCAGGTACCCGAGATCCCGGTCACGATTAACGGGAAGAAAGTTGAGATCGCCGTCAAGCGACTAATTAGTGGTGATAAGATCAAGGTTAGTTCGACGGTGGCGAATCCGGAGTCATTGGAGTTCTATAAGCAATATACCCAACTTGAAAGCCAGCCAAAGGCGAAGCTTTAGAGTCCCTGGTTTATTCCCATATGTTTCGCCTTTTTATCGCTGGCTTTAGGAAACTTTCGGAGTTATTGGCCGTATCAAAGCTTTGTTTTGGCCGTGTATAGATCAAGACAGTCATGTAGATGCCTGTGTCCCTTAGAACCCATGCAAATATAAATCACCAGTCCATTCGCTTATTTGGTAGGACGGAAATCGGAGATACCTCGTGGCAGGCTTTACTGTTGTAAACAATGTGTACTTTCGGTTTGTACGGAGTATATGTATGTATATCGACATCGCTTTAATCCATCGAAAGGCGGTAACATTCCTTGATGGAGGCAATGCTCCGACCTTGTTGTTCTTGCATTTTCCTCCTGGCTCACCAGACCAAGGGCAAATGCACCTGGCCGTATCTGACCATTCTTACGTGCGTAGTAAGCATGTCAGTCGACATGACAACCACATAAAAAGCGGATCATTTCCGCTACACACAAAATAGCCGACAAGAAGGACAGGGTAATGATTCTCATTTACCATCCCCTAGGGTCAAAAAATAGACAGCTTAGGGGGAAGGGTAGGGAAGGTCGAAACGGAAATGGAAACAAGTTGGTGCTTTCTCTAACTCACTTTTCATCCCTTGTTTTGTCTGGAGTATTGACTTGTACAGAGTCATCGTGTTCTTAGGTAAGAGCATCCCTCCCTGTCGATGCACAGCTGGTGTGGAGGGTGGATAGTGTGGTTGAACGAACCGTTATGCTTATTCAAAGAACGAAATTTTCTGATTTGTCGGAGAATTTCTTACGCGATCTCGTCCCAAGTTTTTGAGACGGCCCGCGACTCTCGCATTTTTTGAGAGCATTGACACATGCAAGACATGGTACACTGGAGGGAGTTCCAGGGATGCACACCATCTTGAGCTCGGTTAAATGCTTCCCTTGTTCGGTTCAGGGTGAGGCCTTGTCGTTATATGCTGTGTACTGAATGACAAGTTTCTCCCTGAGCTTGAGGGGACGGCGCTTCATTGGCCAAATTTCACCTGAGTGCCAAGAAGGTAACCCCGGCTTTGCTGTTGGGTGTGTGTGCGGAGCAATTTGGTAATGGTGTATTGGTGAAATTTCGTGGTGAAGTCCGTTCTTGATCATTATTATTAGTTTCTTGCTCAGAATTCAGAGATAATTTAGACCGGTATGCTGTGCCAAGCAACGGCGAGTTGTGATATATACGTAATAGCACTTTTCAGCAGGTAAGAAATTAAAAGCAGAGAAAGGATGGTTGGCGCCAAACTAGACAGTTGCAGATAAAGATGAAGGGATTGCTTCGCCATCAGGCCAAGCAGAATGCGAGCGCCGGTCTTGTCACAAGACTAAATCCCAACGAACAAACATCGTTTAGGACAATGATTGAAAAGAGCTCAGCCATGCCTCAGAGCATTATTGCATTTCGCGCCATCCTATCTTATCTTGAAGAGATACTAGCGCGAAAAGGAGGAACCCACATCTAGGCACCACCAGCCCAGGCTGTTCACCAAGGCCTGTATCCTTGGGCTAATTTTAATATAATTTTCTGAGGCCATGGGAACTCGAGAACAAATCCGTGGTGCTGGCCGGTCTCCTCGCCGTATGGCCACGAGGACAATAGGTGAAACCATTCCTGATACGTCAACAGCGAAGCGATCTGGTTGTGAGCAAATGGTCAAGTTCCAATTTTCTCAAGCTCGATCTCGCAATAGCCAGGTGGAGGCCACGGAGTTTGTATGGGTCAACGAATCGCACTAATTATCACCAACCTCCACAGGCTCAATGGCCTGGGCGGTGTACCACGAAAAAGGATGTGAAGGACAACCTGATGACGCTCTTCTGCATATTTTGAAAGAGGAAGATATATTCCTAGCGTAGTTGAGCCGAGCAGAACGGAGCTCATCGATTCCCAGAGAACAAACTGAAGTTGAGGAATGATATTTCCCTTTCCCGATCAGCACAAAGAGATACCAAGCACGTGACTATGTATAAAAATAAATTACTAGCGCGGTAAAATTACCAGTGCAGCATGCCAAGAATGTATATCTGCTGAGTAATCGAGGCACCGCAACTTAAGTCCGAAGTACCTTTTAGAGTGGGGGAACAAAGAAGCATGTCACGGGAGAATTTTTCTTTTTCTTTTCTCTCTTCGCACCTCACGTCTGGACCTGGGCTGGCAACACGCGCTGTGATCCTGTTGAGAGTACGACAGGAAGCGTTGTGCTAGGAGAAACCTCAATCGGAGATATATACGGCATACATACTCCGTACGGAGAAGAAGTACGAAACCGCCCAGAGACTTCAGAAGTGAATTTTTTACGTCACAAGCCACTTTTAGTGCGAGAACGAAGGAGACAACCAAAGCTATCCACATCCAGAGGACAGATATTTACAGCGCCGTTAACGCGAGGAAACCTATCAGAGGCTAGGCGGACTCGTGTGTGTCTCCATCATAAAGTGGATGACCATTCCTTGCACAAATACGAGATACATACCCTTGGCGAGCTCATATCAACCTTGCCATTCCTTTCCCCCCCAACCTTTCGCCCGATGCGAGAGGAACCACCCGCTCAGAGATAACAGCCACGGTAGAGCCGGCAAGGGTACCATTGATATCAATTTTCATCATCCTCGCACTTCAATAAACCTTTCCTCAATCTTCAAACGAGTGCCTTTTGCTGGCCTTGAAACAGTAACGGTGGAGCTTTTGTCGCGGCCAGATCAAAAGCGCATGTATCCACGTGTGTCCGGCGTGTATACATAGCAAGGAACATCAAGCACAGGGCTTTTTCAGAAGCACAAAAACATTATTTTCCACAGGGAGCTTTCCCCGGATTTTCCTCTTCATTTTCCTTTTTCCACCTCTCGCTTGATCGGTTCGCCTGTGGTCGACCTTTTATTGACAGTCTTGGGCCCACAAACTCTTTATTCCATTGATGGAAGCTGGAGTTAGCTGAGTTATATGCTTCCTGCCTACGTCCCGACACACTTCCCGGAGAGAGGATTTTATATCGTCTTACAATTTCCCAATCAACTACACGTACATTGTACTGGGTGTAGTTGACCGCGCCGCCGTTCAAATGCATATAATGCTCCACGATATAACATAGTCATCCTTCAATCTTGGTGCCTCCCCGGAAAGCTTCGTTTTGTCTGTTTTAATCCGCCCTGGCCCCTCTCCGGAGGTGGTTCAGTGGAATCAGGAGCAAGGGACCACCATGGACTCGATAACGCCGCATGTGCTCATTTCTCGAATATATTCTTCTCCTCCCGACGCCCAGACGAAGGCCCAGACAAACCCTACGTTGCTGGTTAGTTGGTGGGCTACCGGGTTTGCGCTCGTTATCATTTTAATCCGAATCTGCGGCCGCCTCATTAGGACCGAACGCCTTTTTCCTGAAGACTGGTTCATGGCTCTAGGTATCATACCTCTATTGGCTCGTATGGGGTTTGTCCATTTGGTTTTGATATGGGGGACGAACAATGCCATATCTGATGGTTTTACTGACGAGGACATCCGCCGGCGTGAAATGGGTAGTAAAATGGTCTTGGCTGCCCGGATATTTTACGCTCTCTTGTGAGAGGCCCTTCTTCTTTAACCTGAAAACTTGTCCTGTTTATTTCTTCCTTCTTTCTTCTGATATTACTGTTTTGTTGCTAACGCTCTCCAACCCGCAGTATCTGGACGGCTAAATTTACAGTAGCCGAGTTCCTTAGGCGTCTGACCGCCCAAATATGGAGGCGTTCCTTTCAATATGTGCTTCAAGTTATCCGCTACTTCCTTGCCGTTACCTTTGTCGCCGTGGTAGTCGCAACCTTGACAGAATGCCAGCCTTTTGATCACTACTGGCAGGTAAAGCCGGATCCTGGACCTAAATGCAGGCAAGGCTATGCGCAATTGGTTACCATGGGCACCTGTGATGTGATCACCGACCTCTTCTTGATTACCTTCCCGGTCCCCATATTATATCTCTCTGCCATGCCGGCAAAACGCAAAATTTCTCTGATGCTTCTGTTTAGCCTATCCGTGATACTAATTGCCATAACCTGCTATCGTGTTCCGTCTGTTATATCACGCTCAGGGTCCCAGCAGTATCGGTCATTAATTGCGTCACTCGAAATTCTTGCTGCGGCCGCAGTCTCAAATGCCATAGTGATCGGATCCTTCGTCAGAGATAGGGGTGTGAAAAAACAAAAATTCAAAGCCGGATCATTCAGCGAAAGTGTCGAGCACGCCTCTTTGCGCCGCGCTACAATTACCCACCATCACTGGGGAAGTGACGCCGACCTTGTCACCGACTTGGGCATCCGCCTGGATCCATCTCTCCACTCTCCTAACTACCAGAGGATTCGTCCTGCTCCTATGGTCCTACCCAGCCAGTCTATACCTGCGAGGCGTGGATCAATTGATCCAAATTGGCAATTTTCTTATGCTCAATCGAATGCCGATGACGACCGTACGTCCACCACTGATAGTCTGGCCGGTTTGAAGGCACATCCTCACGAGTATATAGAAACCAGTGCCCGGTCACGCTCCCGTGAACCCCCCAACAGTTCTTCCAGGACCAACCGCATGTCCTTCTCTAAAATTCCCCTGAATGATGTGGGTGGGCTACTCAGTCCCCCACCAAAAGCCAAGACCACCACTACCAGTACACCCTCTGTTACCAACCGCTTGCCCGACACACAAGCTCCACACCGAACATCGCACAGTCGCAGTCGAACTTTTCTCCAGGCCGTAAGTGGGCTATTAACCACCTCCAGTGCCGCAAGTCCAGAGTCATCCAACTCTACTTCCCACCGCCCGTCTGGCCAAAATCCTCGCAACTTCTCCCGTCCATCGGGCGCTATCCACATGGCCAGTGGAGGCCGTCTAGTCGATTCACATTCTTCCTCGTCGGGAAATGCTAGCCCAGCAGATACGCCCGAATCCGTAGGGGGTGGCCACCCATCTATGGATGCACGTAATATCCCACAACTGCAAGACATTGGTGGCCTATTGATTGGCGATGCTACAAGTGATGTCCGTCCTAAACATAATTCTCGATAACGCCGCCCCTATTTCCCCGATCTAACCCCAATAATACCTACGATATCTACATATGGCACCGCATTACCGACCTCTCAACCCTCGCCAGTTATACAATTCACCTGAATAAGGTAAAATCACGACCTCTCATGCCTCTCTTCATTTCTTTGTTGATATACAAGGCATTCAAGCTTGTTTGTATTGACAAAGGGCCAAACCCTACTGCATCTGGCGGCTTCATTGTGTATTTCTTTTCTATCCCCCTGCAACAGCCTGGGCGAAGGAGTTGAAGGTCTAGTCATTCGCACCACCTTTCATCTTATATACAGCCTATAAGACACCATGCTTTCGAGAAGCATTGGTTGCCATTGCATTTTCCCGCTGTACTCCTCGCAATATCTCTATTATATACCCATTTCCTACCATGTTGTTTATATATCTGCATATTCTGGATCTGCTTTTGTATCCTCTTGCAGTTATTGTTTACTTATATAATAACCCAATAATACCCTAAATTACTTTCTGCATCCCTATCCTCATCCGTCCCGACACGCATTCAATTTCGGCCAACTCATATTTTACTGGTCAAGTATCTGAGTATGCATTGACTTCTCTTCGGAGGTCATAGTTTAGAAGGACTGCTGTGTTGGGGATGGGCAGTAAAGGCCCGTACATGCGCATTATTCGAATTTGGGGGTATTCGCCTCTAGATTTAAACCAAAGCAAAGGGTAAATAGTTGCTCCTCTTTCTTTGCGCTACCAGTTTTTAGATCCATCTTGCTGTTGAAGGCGGGTTAAAGATCTCCCAACGCGTGACTCGCGTTGCGGCTCAAACGCGTCTCTCTAAGATTGCCAAAATAGGTTAAGTCCATTGGTGCTCTCAGGAGAATTCAGTACTCTGCGACGAGTCAATCCCATTTCCTTAACATCAACCCTCAATAAGTTCAACCTTACCCACAAAAGTGTTGAACGAGGGAAAAAGTTGAAGTCAGGAGAAGGAGAGAGGTAAGTACTTCCAGCCTGCTAACTAACCATTCACCCTCCTTTGCGAGGCAAGATGCCGGCGAAGCGCAGCGAGCGCGGAGCGAACGCGTCGTCCACAGACGCATCGTGCCCTCCCGCTACCCGACCCGCCGACCACGAGGTCCGGCCTGGTTTGCCAGATGCCAGGGGCCACGGTAACTCAAGAAAATGCTGCAGAAGGCGAAACTGCTACTGGGCCTCCTCAAGGCCCAAGCCAGGGACCCGCGCAATACCCCCCGGAATACGTTCAAACGGTCCTTCGAGGTCACACCGAGCTTATGGTGGAATGCAGACGCATGGCTGAAGCATGCAAGAATATGGAAGCCATCGAAGCAGCGCTATATCGCAGGGAACCGGAAGAATCGCGGAAAGAGGTCAATGAGCTCCACAAGGAAGTACACAATTTAGGACCACTTTCAGGGGGTAGGTAGCCGTGCTGAACGAAGAAATACAGCATTTTCGCTATTACTTCGTGTACTCTGTGAACCTAACAAGTGTCAAAATCGTCTTTCAAAGCTGATCGGGTGACTAGTAGCGAGAGGTTGAGCTCTTTCTGATCACTTGGCCGGTCTGCCACAAGGCTGTCGCTGACGCTGAATCCAACAATGCCTCGTCTATGCTATTGGCCTCCTATGGCCGCTTCTAAGGTGGCGCCCTGTCCCCGTTCTTGGCTCGGGGAAACGAAGATACACGAAATCGAGCAAAATCATAAGTATATCCAATCATTGGCCACCTCTAGTCCATGGTTCACGAAGGGCATATGTGGTAATTAGTGTGTACCCCGCTTGGATCTCACCCTGTAGTGTTGCAGGGTTGTATAGAGAAGGCTGTGATGTGTCAGTTGTCCCTTCTACTTCTAGTGTTGCAGGGATGGAAAGAATGATATAAGATGTGGTCCTTACATGCTTCTCTCTGGTGTGTGTCATGCTCAGATCAACAACAAAGTACGCCATACGCAAAAGTCTTTCTCCTCCTCACTAATACAAATCACTTCGTGAGAATCTTTTACTTTATTGCCTCGACAATGACGCTCACAGCACGAAAGCTCGAAAGGCTTTACGAAATAAAGGGGAGACAGGTGGAGAAGAAGGAGCGGGAAATTCAGCTCAAGGAGGACGAGCTTAGGGTCCTTCATGATGCTATCCCATGGGAACAGCAAAATGTGGGTTCCTGTTATTCTTTGTTAACACCATCCAGTGTGTAGGTAAGCTAATTTGGCTGTGTTCAAAATCATTAGGATGGAAATCCAACATGGATCATTTGCTGCCGGAAAGAAAGTATGCTAGAAGTCCGAAGGGAGGAGTTGGAAGCACTGAGGGAAGAGTTTGAATTCTGGAGAGAGGAGGCAGAGAGGATGCGAGTGGAAGAGTTATAGGGAGTGCTAGGGAGTTGACAACCTCTTGAAGATAGTTGGATTCACAAAGCAACTATACTAAATCAGCATGGGTACAGTGGCGTGTGGAGGACTCTAGGCCTGGCATAACAGTAACGCAATAGCAAGTAGCCACGGGTTAATTGGTGATAGTCCACATTGATTAAGCTATATTGGTTAGGGCCCGAGCCAGTAAGTGTATGTTCTCAACCACTCTTGTTGTGTTCTGTGTAGTTATCTTGTCTCAGGAATCACTTCCAGACATATGGCTGCAAGTCCTCCAAAAGATTAAGCATTCCAATGTCATCTTTGCAAGGGAGATTTTTAAAGATCATGGGACGACCTACTTCATTGTTGACGACCTTCTTCTGACTTTGGAGCATAAAGTCGCCTGTGATATCTTTTCGTCTGAGCTTCAGGTGGCTTCTATCCTCGTACAGGTATGGGAATCCTGGCTAAATCATAGTCGATACTAACAACTTCACGCCTGGAAATCCGCAGTGTCTTTTCGGGATCACATCCCAACATTTCAAAAGTCATCCTGGACTGTATTGGCGGCCTCTTCGCAAACCCCAAACGCCGCGGGCATGGATACAATGACCTAGCTGAACCCATCCAGCAATCGCTGACGGAGGGTTTTTTCACTCGGCTCAATCGCAATCTCATTGACGTGGGTGCATTTGTTGCTAAATATTACAGGCTCAACCCTGCAGCCACCATTGTTTTGCAGCACTGTGGCTCTTTCAACTTTTCCTTTCGTCTGCACTGGGACGATGGTAAACCTGACTGGCTAATCCGTTTTCCAATACCCGGCAAAGTGTTTTTTGTGAAAGAGAAGTACAAGAATGAGGTTGCTGTGGTGACATGGCTTCGCCAACATACTACGATTCCAGTTCCAGAAGTAGTTGGCCATGGTACTGCAGCTGAAAACTCGACTGGTCATGGACCCTTTATAATCATGACTTGGGTCGAAGGGACAAGAATGTATGATATCATGAAGCGCAAGGATCAAGTCCCTGGTGGTGGTGACTCTGATATCGAAGATGAAATAGATCCTGGCATTGAAGAGAGTGTCCTGAGGTCACTTTACAGCGAGGTTGCTAAAGTACTCCTTAAGCTATGGTCTATGGATTTTGATAAAATTGGTGGTTTTGACTTTGATTGCGCTACCGACTCCCTTCAAATCAACCGTGGTCCGCTTACTATGAATATGAATGATCTTGTAAAAGAAGGCGTGCTCTCTGAACGGGACCTGTCGTCTGGACCATTCTCATCCTCACTTGACTACTTCATGCATCTGGCTAAGCTCCATTCACTGCATTTGCAGAATCAACCTAACAGCATCTATGGCTCTCAGGATGGCAGAGAAAAATATACATGCCGACACCTCTTGAAATCCATCATTCCGCTCTTCACTGATATGGATGACAACAACGGCCCATTCAAGCTCTTTGCAGAGGATTTAACTCCTGGAAATATCCTAGTTGATCCGGAAACCTTGAAAGTAACCGGTATCATCGATTGGGAATTCTGCTACGCAGCTCCTGCCCAGCTACTTGCAAGTCCGCCGAAGTGGTTGCTGCTGAAAATACCAGAGCACTGGGTTGAAGATGATGGCTTGGAGTCTTTCACTGCAACCTACCGTCCAAAGCTTGATATGTTCATTCAAGAGATGGAGAAGCATGAGTTATCTGATGGTAAATTAGATCACAGTAACAGACTATCCAACCGAATGCGTCGGTCGATGGAAGATCGGATAATATGGTTCAATCGTGCGATTCGTGGCGGCTGGAGTCTTGATTTTATTACTGGAATTTACTCGATAATTATGTTTATGGTACAGCAACAGTGATGGAGCGAGTTGCGAGGACTACTGGCGGGGGCAATGCACTACATCGCAATCGTGAAGCCTTGGTACAAACTAAGGTCAAGCAACCCCGGCAATACCATATAGAGTGCGGATCAAACGAAACGGCTGAATATCAGGAGCCGTAAGACGCGAAACAGGAGTTCTGGGTATCCTCGACACTCAAGCCCAACTCAGAACCGGCGAGGGAACCTTGGCTTAGATGGAATAAACTTCTTGTATTAGAGAGTTTGTGCCCGCGTTCTACCGTTAGAAACGCAGCGATGGGAGTATTTGCAGCAGCTATCATTTACCTCTCACTAACACAACGAATTAAAGCGAAATAGTACATGATGGGCCTTTGGAAACATGAATCGGATATCTGGACAGCTTTCGCCGGCTCTCTCAACACCTGATAGCCGCTGAGGTGAACTTCAACTAGTACCGCCCATCATACGGTTCCATAAGGGTGTTGTGCTCAATGCCACGAGGGAAATCCTCCCCTTCGGCCGTGGTATGACACCAGGGTTTGAGACTGATTTCTTCCCTCAGCTTAGCCGAAAAACACTTGGACCATTCTCGTCGTGGATAGTGCTTGTTTGCATCCTCCACTGTATCGGGATGGATATAATCCTTGTGGGCTCCCAAGTTGTCTATATAAAAGCAGAAGGTGCCAATTTAGCACCATGCTCCATGTTGTGCGGTTGTATGGTTATAACTTACCGAATTGTGTTGCCAGCTGGATAAGCAAGCCGATAGAATGGATAGTCCCGACCTTAACGGGGTCTTGGTGCCGGATTATTGCCTCCGCAACGCTCTCGGCTTGTGGAGCAGGTGCACCGTGTTGTTTAAGAATGTCTAAGGCGACGAACCCACCGTGAATATCGAACGACATGAAGACGTCTTGGGTATATTTTGGGATGGTTCCGATGTCGTGGAAAAGGCAAGTGAGGAGCCATGTTTCGTCGCTGAATTTCCACTCGGGGAAATACTGTCTAGCGATTACAAGGCCTGAAGCATTGCAGTGTTAGTTTGGTTAGCTGCCCGAGGCATAATTTGGAATATATTTTCATACCATAATGGTAAACGCGCATGCTATGGTTGAAGGTGTGCGCGGGTAACTCTCCTTTGGTATATTCAATGGCAGCTTTGGCCAAGGGAGTTTCAGGAAGACGTGTTTCCGATACAAGCTGAGGCGTCGGAGGCTTGGTTACAGCTGCTCGTTGCTGAGGGTCGCATGATACTGCTGTCCAGCCATATTCCTCGACCTGGGCTGCTCTTGTTGGTGACATCCTACTGCAGAAATGGGATATTTAATATGATAGATAGATGATATTTATAGGTCTAACTTGGGATCTGTACGATATGTGAATTTCAGATGGATTTATATCCTTAGATTTGCTTTCTTATATCCTGTGGTCCGGAAGGATTTGTATCCCAGTATGACATCACCAGCTGGGCATCTTGTAGTAGATGTCTATGCAGCCACACCTTCAGCCCATATATATCAACTGATTTGTAGTTGATAACCAAATGCTTTGCGATAGTTTGTCATAACTTATAAATATATGCAACTATACATAGTTAACTATTTCTAGAATAATAAATAATTATCGGGTTTGTGAATACCGAAGCCGAAAGCGTAAAGCTTTTCCCCGCGTTAACTCCGCTCCACCGCATCTTGTCCTCGTAAACAGAACCGAGCTGCTTCGTTCGTGAAACGGGAACACGACGATGAGATAACTAATCCTAAGAGGGGAAAAAAGAAAAGAAGCGCTAGGCTCGATTACAATGCAGGCTTACGCTCCGTCTATTAGCTCGTCGCTTCTTCCTGCCTCGGTTGGCCGAAGCCCGGCAATGCTGGGGGTCATTCGCTTCATCGCTTATTGAAAGCCAGGGGAGCACATTACACGCTCGTTCACCTCATTTTCTCGACTGGGATTCGATATTGTGCTTGTCATTCGAACACTTGCTATACCTTGTCAAAACTTCAAACTACGTCTCCAAGTAGCTCTAGACAAGATGGTGTTCAATTCTTCTCATCCACCAGTCACTAGTAAGGCAAACTCTTCAGGGCAGAAGAGGAAGAATGAATACCAATAAACTAATCCATTCACAGTTCCCTCGGACGTTACGGTCTGGGACTGGCTGTTTGATCCTCACTCAACTTATTGCCCACTAACTAGATTCCCTCCTTCTGAGATTGCCGGATATACCAATGCCGTGACAAAAGAGCGTATCAGCTATGCTCAGGTCAAGGAATATACCACCTTGCTATCAACAGCGCTGGTCAGGATGTACGGCTTCAAGGAGGGAGAAACAGTTTCCCTGTTTAGCCAGAATACAATATGGTACCCAGTCGCTATGCTAGGAGCCATTAGAGTTGGTATGTTCCAATCAGTACATCACCGGCAGGTGCCTATATGAGATGCTTTTTTGCTCACCTAATATCAATTTAGGTGGAGTTGTCTCTGGTGCTTCACCAGCATACAACGTGGAGGAAATGACATATGCGCTGAAGACTGCGCAAGCGAAATACCTCATGACGATGCCTTCTTCAATGAAGGTAGCCGCTGAGGCGGCGAAGAATGCCGGGATCCCGAAAAGCAGGGTGTTCTTGCTCGAAGGTGAGATGGAAGGGTATACGACTATGAAGCAGCTTTTGGACATTGGCAGAAGCTATGGGCCAGGTGGGCAGGTTGGATCGACCAAGATACCGCATGGCAAAACGAATGGGGACGTCTGCGGGTTCCTGAGCTTCAGTAGCGGGACTACAGGGCTTCCAAAAGCTGTACGTCTCTCCCTCTTGCTTCCGGTTGTTCAAGTCGGATACTAATAAACTGCATAGGTCATGATCGCGCACCAAAATGTGATCGCTCAATGCCTTCAAATGAAGCAATTGACTTTCGAATCGCATAGGAAAGTTCTTGCAGTGCTTCCACTGTTTCATAGTATGTTCAAACCTAGCAACTTCTCCCGCGAGAATAAAATATCAAATCAACAGGACTGACCATACCCCTTCCCACGACCAAAGTCACCGGCCTAGTTCATCAGCTCCATCTTCCCATCCTTCTCAATGCGGAGATATACATGCTTCCCTCCTTTTCAATGGACAGCATGCTCGATGCTGTCTCCACCTTCAAGATCAAAGAACTGCTCCTCGTCCCGCCCATCCTAATCCGTATGGTGCACGACCCCGTTGTGGATAAATACGACCTGTCCCATCTCGAACGCTTCTCATCAGGCGCTGCACCACTTAGTGCTGAAATTCTAACTCTCCTGGAGCAGAAATTCCCCCAAACTAAATTCAAACAGGGCTACGGCATGACTGAATCATGCAGCTGCATTACCTCCCACCCATTGGATAAAATAGATTACAAGTATGCATCTTATGTCGGCACAATTGTCGCCAATACCGAGGTTAAGATCATTGATCCTGACTCAGGGCGGGAGCTGGGGTATAATGAGCCTGGAGAGATTCTGGCTCGTGGGCCCCAGATAGTTATGGGATATTTGGATAATCCCAAGGCAACAAAGGAGACATTTGAGGAGGACGGGTGGCTGCATACAGGCGATGTCGGACAGATCAATGAGGAGGGCTTCTTGACGATTACAGACCGGATCAAGGAGATGATTAAGGTCAAAGGGATTGGTGTTGCGCCTGCCGAACTTGAGGATTTGCTACTAGGACACCCGGATGTGGAGGATGCGGCTGTGCTAGCCATCTCTGATCCATACTCTGGAGAGAAGCCCAAGGCATTCGTGGTCTTGAAGGCCGGGCTGAGGAGTAAGGGTCAGGCAGAGAGAGTAGAGGTCGGAAAGAAGATAATTAGCTATGTGAAGGAAAAGAAAGTGAGGCATAAGTGGCTGGCTGAAGTAGAATTCACCGACGAGATACCAAAGAGTGCAAGCGGGAAGATTTTGAGGAGGGTCTTGAAGAACCTGGGAAAAACTAGTACAAAGGGGTTGGTTGTTCGAGATGAGAAGGAAAAATCGCGGGCGAAGTTATAAGCAGCACGATAGGATCGAAGATTGAATATAGGATTTTTTGTCTGTTCTATTTTATTCAGTTCCCGTTGCTAAACTGCGATGCCGAAAATAAACAGAAGCTATACTTATACATCACTGAAGTCCAAGGAAACCAACTCCTCGCGCCGTAATGCCAAAACAACGACAATGTAGAAAGATGATATAAAAGGTTATATGAGTTTTTGGTAGAGCATCTCTTCCCCAGATCACCTTACCCTGAACTTTTCATTTAGGGAACCCCCGGATTGAAACAAAGCCCCCAGTCAAAAAGAGGTATCCTGAAAACTCCAACTATCCTCCACGAGACAGCTCTCGCGAACCGAAAAGCAAGCCGAGCAGCCTAAGTAACCCACCGATAACTGGCATACCGACCTGCCGTTTCACTCTTCCGGATAATCTTTACAACCTGTCCCCTCCGCAGACCAAGATATTTCGCAACCGGATCACCGCTCTGAATCCTAGGCAGCTGTGCCTCCTTCAGTCGATACCTTTGTAGCAGCTTCTTCTTTTCTATAGCGCTCAGCAACAAGTGCTTCGGCACCAGTTCGTGATGAGTAATATTAACGAGCAATTCCTGCTCTAAGAAATGTTCGCAGAATCGCCCTGGGATAGCAGTCAGAAGTCTGATGGCAGATGGCGAGATAGGCGACTGGGTGATGAAGATTCCAGTATGGTAATTTTGTTCGTCAATCAGTTGGTTGAAGTTGCGGACTTGTTTGGCACCGACGCTTTGGGTTTCCGAGCAGAATTCAACATAGACTGGGCCGCATTCGGTCTTGACTTCTTGGTCGGGATTGTTCGAGTGGGGGGTATATTTTTCTTGCATAGCGTCGGACGGGCGCGCACTGATGCGCATTTTGCTGCGGCTATTGTTTGAATTCAACGTTAGTAATTTATATCTTCGCATGGCTCCTTTGTTATTCTGCTCGCGAGTATTCAACGCCCGTCCTCAGGCGCTCTGTGCCATGAAGTTGGCGAATTTGCGAATGAGGGTAAACGCACTCAGGAAATCCCATAGCATCGGAGTATTTTGTTCGGAAATCATCAAGAGATATTTTCACTTCTTCTTCCGTCACTTCGTAGCCCTATTGTAGATAATCAAGCTCGTTAGTCAGGCTGTTTTTCAATTTTAAGACTTCACGGTCCTCGCATTTCATTTTGCGCTTCCCGCAGTCCAACAATCTGAGTGTCGAAGAAGATATCGATTCATACCCGGTCTAGAAGCATTTCAAAAACTGTTCTCCATGTGCGCCAAAGGCGCGTCATGGCCTTGCTGGCCTCGCTGGAGACTCTTGAAGGTTCTTCGTCCATCTTGGGCTGTTTCAAGACCGGGGAAGAAACAGTAAGTGACAACGGTAGGGACGAAAGACAGCCGCCTCTGTCAATATCTAGTAGCAAGCAACAAGCCTGAAGTCCTGCGTCGGCCTGTGAAAAGATGCTCGTTCTGATCGTTTGGATGCTTCTGGAAAACTGCGAGGTTCGAGATGCAAAAGGAAAAAAGAGCCGCTAAAGCAGGACGCACGGGCCACCCCACGCCAGAAAAAAAAAGTGAGCGAGTCCATGATGACACCGTTGAACGTTTCGACAATTCTGAGAGATCCTCGTTCTCATAACCCTTAGTTCTCCACTGCACTTTGGCATTGTCGAGGCTTTCCTCCTTCTCGAGCACTGCTATCGCTTGTTACTAGGCTTTTCTCTCCTACCATGTCTGCTGCCGTTTCAAAGGCTCCAGCTCCGGCTGAGCACAAGACCAAGCCTGAGAAGCCAGATGAGGCTGCCTACAAGGTCAATCTGGCCCAGGCAGAGCAGTCTCTTTCAGTTGCCCAGAAAAAATTGGTATGTTTATTTTTGAGGTTCTATTAGGGGGTCTATATTTGGCTGTTCGCCCCCATCTATGAGTTCTCTATTTACGGCAGTTCTAATATATGGTATCGACATGTAGGAAGCTGTCAAGGCCAAGTTAGATCTCGCTGCTCCTAAAAACCAGGATTCCCCAGTTGCGAAGAGACAGCAAGAATTGCGCTCTGAACTATCTGCTATCCGTCAGCAACAGCAGGGCTTCAAATCCACCCGTGGAGTTCTGCAGGAGAAGATCAATGCTCTCGACTCCAACATTAAATCTCGCATGGCCGAGCAAAAGGCCAGCCGGGACAAAATTGGCTTCAAGAGTGTTGACGATATCGATCGGGAAATCCAGCGACTCGAGCAACAAGTTGACTCTGGAACTATGAGACTTGTTGATGAGAAGAAAGCCCTTGCCGAAGTTTCCAGCTTACGAAAGCAGCGTAAAGGATTCTCCGGGTTCGACGAGAGCAGGAAGAACATCGACAACCTAAAGAATCAATTGTCCGACCTGAAGAAGGGACTAGACAACCCAGAGGCCAGGGCCCTCAGCGAGAAATACACCACCATTCAACAGGAGCTGGATGGCATCAAGGCTGAACAAGACGGTGTTTTCAAGAACATCAAATCTTTGCGCGACGAGCGATCCGCTGCTCAGGCTGAACAGCAAAAAGCCTGGGCTGCCCTACGAGAGCTCAAGGACAACTACTACCAGTCCAAGAGGGCCTATAGAGAGTATGAGCAGGAAGCTTATAAAATCCGACAGGAACGCCAACGGGCTGAAAGGGACCAGTATGAGAAGGAGCGAAAGAAGAAGGTCGCTGACAAGAAGCTGGAGGAGGCTTCGCTACCCGCATATACTGATGAAATCCTCGTCGCTGAAGGCCTCATCCGACACTTCGATCCCTCTTTTGACCTTGCTGCTTTGGGATTGGGTAAAGATACTCAAGGAAAGTCAGGAACATACCGCGCCGAGGTTGGCAGAACCGTGGATACTGCTGGGCTTAAGGGCGTCAAAGTTCTCAAGAAGGAAGAGGATGACTACTTTGTCGGTGGGGGTAAGGCAAAGAAGGGCAAGAAGGGCAAGAAAGCCGCTGCTGCAAGCAGCCCTTCGGCTTCCACTCCTCAGCCAGAAGCAGGCAAATTCAACCTTAGCTTCGGTGTCATTGAGGACCTTAACCGAGTTAAGGCTGACCCTCCCATGAACCAATCTGATGTTCCTGGACTGGTTGAGAAGCTCGTAGAGAAAATCAAGAACTGGAAGGAGAACCAAGAGGCCAAGACTGCTGAGGTTAGTGGAGTAGAAAAATTTTGCTCTTCATTCAAATAACGATAACTAACTCGCTTTTTTCAAAAACAGAACATTAAGAAGGCGAAAGACGAAATTGCCCGCCTCGAGGAAGAGATCGAGTCTTCCAAGTCCAACGGCTCGCGCGCTAGCGGAAACGCAACACCAGCTTCTGGAGAGGAGAAAGATGCTACTGTCGCTGAGGCCTCTGAGAAGCTAGAGAAGGCCTCCCTAGAAGCAGCCGAGGCCAAATAATCGAACGGCTCCCAGCCATATCCGACCATAACAAAATAAACCGGTGGCAAAATTCTTGAACATGTATTCAGTACTCCCCTCCCTCCTCACATACCCTTCGATTCTTTGGAATATATCGGTAGACCGACCGACGTGAAAGAATTTCCACATTGAGATATTGAGCGTTAAGCGAATCACTTCTCACGGCTATTACACATCGGTGATTCCCACCTTATATCATTCGACGCATCTGGTCGTACTTTTCTTCGCAGAGCGATGCCTTATTATTTTTTTACCGTTATATATTTGTCTTTTTATAGTAGTAACTATATTTATGTCATTATCTTTTCAAAATTCGAATTCCTTAATCATCCATACAATGCTTTTTAGAACTCCAATGGCTGTAGACTCTTTCCAAGACATAACACAACATGGCAGACAGAAACTAGAACCACAGAATTATGGTAGATAAATAAGTTACCAGGACATCAAAGTCATTGATTAAACATATATAAAGGGGCAATATTAGAGCTAAAGGCAGCCCCCATAAAGCCAATGCGGTCTTGCCAGCAGTAGTAACAGGCATATAAAGATAATACAATGCGCAGATCCATAACGATAGAATACCACTTGGAAAGAAAGTTGCATATACACATTATCCCTACCCGACTTTCCCCCTGCGGTTTACCGCCCCCTTAAGCGCCAATGGAACAAGTCTCAAACAGAACCCGGAAGAAAAAAAATAACAAAATAAAAAGACCCTCCACAAACATGCACTCAGAATTGGCCCGTGTTCTGACCCGGTGTCGTTCCGGCAAAGGTACAAACGGATCCGTTTGTTTTATGTACCATTAGCAAAGGATATCCAAGCAGCAGCAGCACGCCAAAGCACCTAGGATACCAGCACATATTCCTCCTCCACCCATCCCACCGCTACGTTCTGGTTGCTGCTGATAGCCCTGTGGTGGTGGGCCTCCGGGCTGTTGTTGGTAATACATGCCCTGGCCCTGTGGAGGGTAACCTTGCTGTTGTTGCGGGTATTGTTGAGGGTATTGGCCCTGTGGTTGCTGTCCCCATCCTTGCTGCTTGTAGTAGTCTTGCGCATGGCCTCCTTGCTGTGGTGGGTATTGAGGTTGTTGGTATGGGCCTGCGTCCTGGTGGATTTGCTGCTGGGCATAGGCGGGCGGGGGAGGAGCTGGTTGTGACTGAGCAGAACGGAGCGGTTAGTGTATCTGGTTTGGATCAATCTGGGGCATAGTTTTCCTTGATTTTCGCTCCTATACTTGTTCTTGGAGGACTGGGCTACTTACATATTTATCCGACATTGTTGGGCGTCAGAGATATAAGCCGGCGGGGTCTCTCGGATATATTGGGTATTGTAGATTTCACCAAGAAGGAATAGGATTGGGAAAAAGAAGTTGGATGACGTTTCACTGTGGGAGGTCTCTCCCTTTTGTACGTCTTCCTCTTGGTATCCTCGCTGCTGACAAGTGCTGTGGCTGAGCAAAGTATCCGGATGTCGTTGAGATGTCCATTTATTCGTGGCAAAGAACCGCGAATACGAAAAAGCCGGCGCGTAGGCTAGCCTGACTGTCATGTGACGTGCCTGGGCCTTTTCTTGTCTCTCTTCTATCAATCTCTGAAACGCATCCAAGTTTCAATCCACGAGAGCAAAGAAACTGGCATCTATCATATCAAATATATCATACTTGACTTCGCGATGAGTTCCGCCCATTCAACTCTGGACGCCAACGCAACCGATCGCAAAGCTCGCCTCGCGAAGCTCGCAGCCTCTAAACGAAAAGCACCAGAACCACAGCATGAGCAGGAACATGACCAGCACGATACCCCCGACGAAAGCGCTCCAGACGTAACGAAGAAATACCTCTCAGGACGAAACTACAATATCGAAACCAAAGAGCCCAAACTCGGTTTCGAAAACAACCCAGCCACTGGCAAAACTACACTCGAAGACCAGGCGTTGGCCATCGCAATATCCACAGCTGAGATATCCAAGGAAGAAGAAGACGAGAAACCGATTGATTTGTTTAAATTGCAGCCCAAGAAGCCAAATTGGGATTTGAAACGGGATCTTGCTGAGAAGATGGCGGTGCTGGATGCTAGGACTGAAAATGCCATTGCGAGGCTGGTGAGGGAGCGGATGCAGAATGCACAGCAGAAGCCTATGGATACAGAGAGCGGGTAATTACCTACACTATAATGGGAAACGGATATGCGGATAACGGCAAAATACAAGGGGTAAAATAGGCTGAGGTCGGAGAAGGCTGTTTCAGCCACCGCTTTAAGGACGTAACTTGGTTCGTGCCGATGCATAATGGTGGCACAAGCTGTTGGACTGCATCTCACTCAATGAGTGGATACCTGGCAAGATTGCCGTGCCTTGTGTGCTCAACACCTTTGTGCGGATAGTGACAGTTTACGCACAGGGAGAGAAGTCAGCGGGCGCCTTTCCAGGTTAAAGCGAAGCCCCGTGTGAAGATTACTAGTGGAATTAGGCTCTTTACAAGATGGGAGTCTACATTATATTCAGCGAGGGGCTTGGAAGAAAAGGACTGATAAACATCATGAATTCATGAAATATTGCTATCTTTCTCAAAAGAAAATAAAACTGTCTTAAAGTTAAATATCCCGTGTCAATCATAACAGGTCATTATTGCATGTTGGTATTACATGCTAGCATAATCGCCCAAGCATAAAGGCAGCTAGAATCGATTTTGTTGCTGGGTGTGTTTCTCGGAACGTAAGCGGGTGCTGGTCCGTCTTCCCGGCACAGATGTATCAGGTTTCAGGTTACAATTGGGTGTGCATATCTCCATTATAACAGAGACCTCGGCGCAGGGGGAGGACGCAGGCAGGGTCTGGTACCTTATGCCATATAATCCCAGTGCATCTGTAAGGACGTGAATGATGCGGCGCGCGGCGTGCAGTGTAGCTCCCAACATGGGAGAGCTTAGATATACAAGCATGCATCTCATTACCCTTCCCACCTCACCACCAACCCCATGATTTAGTTTGTTTCATCTCAAATTGATCAATCTTGCAGTCACCTCAGCTTCGTCCGCTCCTTCGTGATCGACGCCCGCCGTCATAATAGGGGTCAACGGGTCTGTACCCATGCGTGCGCCTATGGCTCCTCCGCGGTGACTCCGGAGGTGACTCAGCTTCCTCAAACACCTCAATATCCGCCGAAGATGGTGATTCCGATGAAGTTTCTCGGTCATAGTGGACTTCAACTACTGGTGGTTCTGACACCCTGGACTTGCTTTCTTCTGAATCCACGATATCGGAACGGTCAGCACCAGGGTTTCCACGCGCGGCCATTACGCTGGCGCCGCCGAGAGCAAAGAATGTAGCGTAGAGAGCAACCATGATCCCAACAACTGTTGCGAAGACAATGGCAATCACTACCCCCGGATGGGTGTAAGGACCGGCATAGGTGGAAGGTATAGATATCATCTGGGTGGTCCTGCGGGAGATGGAGGAAATTAAGGAGTCTGAGGACTTTGCGTCATGTATATCAGGTATATTTTGAAGGAGCCGAGCGAAAATCGATGGAGAGCATGTGGGAGGTGGTGATGGGTGTTGGACATGACGGGCGGTATTACCCAGAGCATAGATGGGTTTCAGGATGAGAGGGGTTCCCAGCTGCTCGTGGGACAAAGAGGAAAGCAATCGGATGGGAGCCATTGTGAGGAAGTGTAAGGAGTCTGTCCTTACCAGTCTTCGATGGTGGAAGTCGGGTGGCCGCTGGCTTTTGCAGTTAAAAAAGCGTCTGCGCCCTCTGGGTTGGGAGATGTAGAAGCATCAACAAAGTGAAATAGAGGAGGCGGGAAGAACCGTGGTACAGGATAACTCTCGAGAGCTTTAGACTTTGGTACCAAAGTCTTCGAATTCCAGTGTTGGGTGGTGTTTTCTCTAGCAGAACTCCTCAGCTTCGAGTCTTCTTCTAACCTCGTCTGCGGCTCCCAGCCACCCAGCCACCGTTTTCCCCACCAAAACATCCACGCGTCATGGCGGCAAGTGGCTGACTAAGATGGCACAACAAGCGCCAAGCGCCATAAACTCTCATTCTGCTCCACCAGGATCGCCTTTATATCAAGCATAAATCCACGACGAAAGGATGGCAAGAGAAAGGTAAGCTAGGAGAACTAGAAAAACAGGGAGATAGAGTCAGACAGGGCTACAATTGACCAGAAATGCACTAGATTTTATCACCTATAACTCCTTATGCGCAGCTATCTATCCATCGTACATCAATACATTTCGCCTCAAAAGACAGCCACTTTTGACCCTCATCTATACGGTTGTATTTGCTAGATCTTGCTCATCGCCCGCCATATGATAACTCTCCCGAGCATTCATGGCGTCCTGTTCCTCCTGTCCTAAAATGAGATTCTCCTTTTGGATGGCATCCTCCTCGGCCTGGGTTGGCAAACCTGCGTCAAGTTCCTCAGTTGCATCACCATCGCCAATTTCTGGTGTGTCGGATGGTGGTGGCGTGTCGGCTTGCCGTCTTTTTTCCTGCTCGCGTTTCAAAGTCGTGTTTACCAAGGGAGTGTCGTCATCGAAAAGACGCAAGAGTAATGCACGCCGATCTTCTTTGGGAAGCATGAGGTTTAGGGAATGAAGACTTCGCCAGAGCGGTAGAATCATGCGTTCACTAAAAGGGTTTGTTAGTTATATTTTGGTTGTGCCGCAGTCGGTATCATTTGACAAGTAGGGTGAGCTTACGTGAAACCGTCTGCATCTGTGCTGGGCTCCAGTCTCAAGATACAACACCCCATACCCATATCCTTCCCTTGCTCACCTGCCTCTCCTAATTCTTTCCATGCTCCATCGCTTATTTTCGGGAACATATCAACCAGTAGTTTGTGTAGAGATTTCTTCTTGTAGATCTTCACCACCCGATGCTGGCCAACCCACGACTCGATAACTGGAAGACCATCCATCTGGATCCTCCACGGGCATACACCATCTTTCTGAACGTCTTGTTTGACAAACATTTTCACTCCGCAGTGGACGAATTTCATGCCGGAACCTTCATTCTCTGTCAGGATGTCGCGGGCCAATTCAGTTGAATAATATATGGTCTTGGTTGCACGGCCTTCGCCGTTCCTCACCATGAATCGATCCCGCGGGAACTGAGAGGAGATCTTATAAAATTCAAGAATCTTTTGCACCTCTTCATTGTCTGGGTCGAGATATTTGAATGGCTCTTCTACTGGTTGGCCGGGCTTCTTTCGTTGGGGTGGTTTAGCTGAAACTGGTTGTGATTCTGGTGCTGGGATCGCGCTTGATGGTGGCAATGAGGCCTCTTGATCACCCTGACCCGCCTCGTCCGAAACCTTTGACCTCTTGGCTTCCGGCTCCTCTAGATGTTCCGCGCCTCTCTTTAGGGGTGATGATGCGGAGGTCTCTTGTGGCTTGGCCTCAATTTCGGAGGTGATAGTTGCAGTGGCTATCTCATCCTCCTCCCCACCAGCAGAGCCAGCTTCGGGTTTGCTGATGGTAGGCTTGGGAGTTTGCTCGGCTCCGTTTTTGGCTTCGGGTTCTAGCTGATTTGGGGTCGCAGCCGAAGATGGAGCGGCAGAGGATTTTGGAAGATTCTCTGGCTTCAATCTAATCTCACTCTTCTTCTCAAGAACAGTGATAAAGAACCCACCAGTGTCTTGCGCATGGGGATAAACACGCATGCAGCGAGTTAAATCAATGCTCTCATCATCGGTAGAGGGTGGGAACATCCCTTCCACAAATCTGCTCAAAGTGAGGTTACCTTGATTGAGCGACTCCTCTGCGTCTTTCCAGCTATCCCACACAACACCTTGTTTATCCATAACCGACCAACTTTTCAGTCCGGGGGACCGTTTCAAACTTGGAAGTTCCTTGCTACAGTCGACAATTTCGACCTTGCTTGGACCACCGCACCGCTCGATAACAGTTGCAACAACGGCTTCGTTCTCGACTGGGTGCATACTGCATGTTGAATACACCACTCTGCCTCCAACCTTAAGCATCTGCATCGCCCTTGCGAGAATTCTTGCCTGCGTCGTGAACAATCCCAGTGCATTCGCGGGATTCCAGTTCTTCCAGACTGCCACGTTCTTTCTCGCTGTTCCATCGCCAGAGCAAGGAACGTCCGCCAAGATTCGGTCGAATTTGAGATACTTCTTCGGTGGGCGGCTTCCATTCGTCGTAGGTGGAGAAGGTAATTTGATAGAGGGGTACATCGTGCCATCGTGATTCGTTACGATCAGATTCGGGGAGTTGAGGCGCTTCATTTGATGGATTAACAAATGAGCTCTCTTATACTCGCTATCATTGGCGATGAGTAGACCAGTCGATCTGCCGTCGTCTTCCACAGAGTCCTCCTCAGGTTCCTCTTTCAACAAGTTACCAACGTCCACCTCGCCGTTCTCCTTTTTGCTAGCACGAGTTTCTGCGATCTTTGCCATCCGCTCCTCTTCTCCAGCATGTATCATCTCCATAAGCTGTGCAGACTTACTTCCGGGGGCCGCGCACATATCCAATACAACCATGCCGGGGCGCACATCAAGAAGCAAAGGTGGAATCATGCTCACAACCTCTTGTCGACTGATATTCCCGATTTCTGTTTCGGAAACCAAAAACTTTTGAAAAGATGCAAACGGAGGGAACCGACGAATAACATTTTTCGGGGTTGTCATCGCCCAGGCCAGCTGGTCAGGGTACCATTCCAACGGTCGTGGGGGTTCAACCAGCTCTCCTTCATATTCAATAGACGTAATATTAGGAATGTAAAAATCCTTTAACCGTTTCTGAACCGAAAGCGCATGTCTAAACAACAAACAGTATCAGCATTGTCGCCACCCATGTGAATAGGGTCATGTTGCGCCATACCCTTTCGAACCAGTGAAGCGAAAGCTATTTGGTAGACCTCGTCGGAGCGCCTCCCAGAACTGTTCCTTCTCTTCTTCAGGCACTATCTGAAGGCCATTATAGTATCTTTCGAACTTTTCGTTCTCCTTCACGAGCTCTGTCGAGTAATTAGCGGGTCGGCCGCCGGTACGGGCACTGCGACCACCACCACCGCCACCGCGCTGTGAAATCAAATATGCTCCGGTCAGCCAAATAAATCTTGTCGCAAGCGATTGGACAAAAATTCAAGAGATTCTCACCTTCCTAGATCCACGTCGTCCCATGATGTCTAAGCTGGTTCTCTATTCGCGGGTGGATTGGAGCTGTTGCGGCACGTATTTTTTCCCGCCTGGAAAGCCCACCGTCGGACTTTAGACGGGCCGGCAGGCGTCCAAAATTTCACCACCAGGGGAACGGTCTCGGCGAGATGGAAAGTGGAAAATGTGGTGCCAGTAAAACAATTAGAGCCTGAGGCGCTTGTTAAGATGATTCCGAGCAGCCTGATGCAACCTCGAGCTCATCATAAGCTCGCCTGAAGACAGCAATTGGGGGGTAACCAACATGTTTGGTTGATGAAGATAATGTGGAGCAAGACAGACATGAAGTAGGCCGGCTGGCCCAATCGGCAAGGCGCTTGACTACGATTGATTTCCTATTATCAAGAGATTGCAGGTTCGAATCCTGCGTCGGTCATTTCTTTTTTATTTTTTGACCTTTGTTCGTGTTTCCCAAATCTTTGCTGCTGCGATGCTTCATTCGCCCTCTTTCACCGTCACCAGAAAATTTTGCCAGAGTGAGAAGAAATCAGATCACCTCTCAGTTGCCCGACGCCGAAAAAAGGGGGGTGGCCTTCTTGTTGATCAATCTTTTGAACCGAGGGCCACAAGCGAGAAGTGTGGTACAAACTCGCAGCGAATACGAATAGCTGGCCTACAAGGATGGTTGATTACAAACATGAAAGATATTCACTGCACCAGCGACGATCGGAAGACCCATCTCCATCTCAAATGTTGCCAAAGATAGTCAGGGGAAGTCGGAGGTGACTCTTCGGGCTCCGTCCAGGACAAATGTGATGCCCCCAAGAAGCAAACCACGCTAACAAGACGGGATGTTCGTATTGTGATAAATTTAACTGGCACTTCGTTATGCTGGTGAGGCTCAAGACAAGGATATCAAATCGCAATTATATGCAAGGGAAAACGGCTCAGACAGCAAAATCACAAAGCGTTCAATCTGGAACAACAGCCAGGCACTCCTTGGAAATCAATCATCTCAATCGTCCCCCTTGTACACTTCCCTTGAGAAAAGTGAAACCCCAGCCCAATTCATTCATCAATTCATCCTGTGGACGCTCAACTATCAGAGGTATCAAAATCCTGAAAGCGAACAACAGCTTGGGGATATGAAATCCCTCCGATCTGGTCAGTCCAATCGAGCCTCAAAAAATCAAACAAGAAAAATCCAGTCAGCCTCAAGTGGATGCACTGTGATTTTCGCCTCTCTTTGCACATGGCCCATGGGTAGATTTTGGAGCTCGTGTTGAGAACTTGCCATGGGTCACTGAGTCGTCTAGTCGCGACTCAAAAGACAATTCCACTATCCACCACTGATGGGCCCATTGCCAACTCCTTCCTTTTCGCGACCAGAATACGAATTGAGGCCTCATATTCGTGGATCTATCCCAAGAAGGGTTTGGAGCTGACAGGCTGTTGAGATGGGGCAGTCGTTGCTCTCTCATGGCTTGATATCCACCTCTCTCGCCTTGACTGCAGAATTTCGCCCCACTCCAGCTGAGCAAACCATGGCTGGCTCCCGAATATCAGAAGGAAAATAGAGCCGCAAGCCAGGAACAGACTGCAGGCCCAATGAGGGCGGTTTCAACTTTCGTGTCACCTCGTGTTGGGAGATTTCTGTCGCTATTTCGGGAGAATGTGCTTGGGGAAGAAGCTTCCTAGTATTCACGAAAAAGAAAAACATTTCTAATCCAGGCGTTATTGTGGCCTTCACGATGGAGGCGGTCAGCTCCCTTCATTGCAAGAAGGGCGTCCGAGATTTCCTTATAAAGGCGTCAATTCCCAATTGATGTCGACGTTCTCTTCTCTCTCAACCATCACACTCATTTATTCCAAGATACCCATCTAGTTTGGCTTCAGTCTTTCTTTTGATATTCCAAGCCGATCTTTCCTTTCATTTTGATTTCTCATCCGCCTTTACCAAACCGTCCGCCGACAGCCCAAATAATAATATTCAAAACATATCACAATGGCCGACACCAAAGCTACTCACTCCGTTGCCACCAAAGTCGCACCCGCCGACATCCATGACAGCACCCAATGGGGTGATTCGTTCTGGAACTTCTATGACCCCATTGACACTTGTACGTGTGATCACTCCAGCAGGCCCAATTGCTGGATAGGCTTAGATCAAAGATCTTTACTGACATCTGAGGATAGGCTGCTGCACATGGTTCCTCGCATGCTTCCAATATGGCCAAACCCAAGCTCGGATGCGCGACCCAACCCTCAGCAACTTCGACTGGATTAACAAGGATGTATGTTGGCTTCCACCCTCATCCATGTGTACCTTTATGAGCAGCAAGAATACTAACAATCGAACGTTGCAGTGCTTGACCTGGGCCGTTGTTTCCTACTTCGGCTGCTCTGGTATCCTTCAATTCCTCTCCAGAACAAAGATGCGTGAGCAATATGGTATCGAGGGCTCCCCAGTCATGGACTGCCTCGGCTCCTGCTTCTGCCCCTGCTGCGCTCTCGTGCAGGAACACAAAGAATCCTGCCGTCGGGCTGAGGCTGCTGGATACAAGCAGGTCACTGCCATGGAGTACGCTACCAAAGTCGTTGAGACCAAGAAATTCTGAGGTCAGATAAAAGCTACTTGAATAGGGTGTTGAAAACCCCATGATAGCACGGAGCAGGAAGGGTTATGTTTTGATTACCACCGTTAGCGGAACTATCGTTGTATGCAGTCGCGACCGAGACGAATAATTGTATTTACTTAGATACCATATAAAGTGTTATGTTTTTGTTGTTGAGTCCTTGAAATGCGTTCTCGCCACCGGCCTTTTATGGGCTTGAAATCGGCTAATTAACCCCTTGCTATATATAAATCCTTCTGCGAGAATAATCTCTTCTCTGATTTGCTCGGCTTTGCACGGCTGCTCCAGGGTAGAAGCACTACGATCTTACTCGGCACCCCTCAGTTTCCCCGCAACAACTCGTCGGCTGCCGGCTTCGTGCTTACGGTGCGATGAAGAGAGATTGCTGGATGCCATGCGCGACGGCCTGCAGGCCGACATGGTTCTTTGGCTTTTCGTTATAAACGCCGCCAAAGGACCCAAGATCCAACCGTCAGACCAACTACCCTCATAAGAACATTCAAAACATATAAATATAAATTTCCGTTCAAATAGTCCATCCAAGGGCAACCCATTCAACATGTCTCCTCCTTCAGCAACCACCACAGAAACCGTCACGAACCCGGCGCCAGTATCAGTTCAGGCCGACGAATCCGCCATTGAGCAACTGCAGAAATCCTTCCCCAAGCCACCAGTCTTTGAAGACAAGCAAGCAGAGAGAGAATACCTCAAAGGCCGTCTTGCTGCAGCATTCCGAATCTTTGCTAAATATGGCTACGATGAGGGCGTAGCGGGACACATCACACTGCGGGACCCAGTTGAACCCACTACATTCTGGGTCAACCCATTCGGTGTACCATTTGCTCATATCAATGCTTCTGATTTAATCCAGGTTGACCATGACGGGAATGTCATCGCTGGAGGTCGTGTTCGTTTATTGAACAAGGCTGCGTATATGATTCATGCTGCCGTTCACACTGCACGGCCCGAAGTGCTGTGCGCTGCACATAGCCACAGCATTTATGGGCGTACGTTCTGCACGCTTGGAAAAGAGCTAGATATAACCACACAGGACTCCTGTGCCTTTTACAAAGTGAGAGAGCATAACTATGTTTTGCATTCAGTATTACAGTTCCCGTTCCTGACATTAACCTTTTTCTTCGTATGATGTACCTAGGACCTCGCACTTTACCGCCAATTCAAAGGCATCGTTTTGGCCAAGGAGGAAGGCCTGAATATTGCATCAGCACTGGGAAATAAGAAGGCTGCACTTCTTCAAAATCACGGCCTTCTTACAGTCGGCAAGTCCATCGAGGAGGCGGTCTTTTGGTTTGTTTCGCTCGAGAAATGCTGCTATACCCAGCTCCTCGCCGATGCTGCGGCGGCCGGCCGTGGTGGCGAAACGGTCAAGATTCCAGATGAAGATGCGGAATATACGTGCAAGACGATTGGAACACCTTTTGCTGGGTTTTTCAATGGAAGGCAGCTTTTTGATGTCATTCACAAGGAGACAAACGGCGAATACCTGCAGTAGCTGGGGTTATCCAGGCTCGCAACGAGGCGCTTGTCGGTTCAACTGGTAGATATGTGATACAGTGTTTTGTAGTCATCAACAAATGGAAAATTCTAATTCATGAACCTAACATGCAAATATTCCATCGTCGCCTCTCGTTTCTTCTCCAAAATTCTCTCCAGGGCGAAAAACCCGCCGCCAGATCTCTCACGTGACCAGTATCTTATCGCCAGAAAATAAAAAATTTCTGACCCAAAAAAAGAAAGTCGGCAGCTTTGCAGGAAAATCTTCATCCTTTCACTCTCACTCTCTCTCGTCTTCTTCTCCTCCCCCCTTCTCATCCGTCCTTTTTATCTCTCCAAACGGCCTGCCGGTGCTGCCTCTTATCAATTATATCTTTAAATTAGCCGGCCGACGTTATGTTTGGATCAATCCGTCACGGACATCTTCTTGTCCGAAGTCTGCAACGGGTTGCAATTCGCGCCCCGATCAGCTCTGTCGCCGTTGCCCAACCACTGAGAGCCTTTCCTAAGACTACTCTCCTTTCTCGAAGGACACTACATGTCTCAGCAGCGTTGAAAAATGCCTCTCCCGCCGCCCCGGCCACTGCTGTCCCTGAAGAACAACCCATCGAAGAACAACCCATCGAAGAACAACCCATCGAGGAACAGCCACTGGAGAAATTCACCGACCTTTCTGATAGAGGAATCATCGCGCCTTCGGTTATTAACACAATCACAAAGGACATGAGTATTACGACAATGACTGAAATTCAAGCCGCGACCATCCAAGAAACTGTGCAGGGTAATGATTTGTAAGTTTCCTTTTAACATCAATAATAACTACCCATCCATATATCTAGCTAGAATAAGGCGACTGACTATCGATTTTTATTACTCCAATGCAGAGTAGCGCAAGCTAAAACAGGAACCGGCAAGACTTTGGCCTTTTTACTCCCTGTGATACAAAAAATCTTGACCTCGGATCCACAATTGGTGAAAAAGACGGCGAGGTTTGTCTCGAATTCTGCCGACATACGCGCTGTTATCATTTCGCCTACCCGTGAACTGGCTGAGCAGATTGCCGTTGAGGCGAAGAAGGTAACTCGCTCTACCGGGCTTGTTGTGCAGACTGCTGTTGGTGGAACGAGAAAGCGCGAGGGCCTCCAGAAAATCCAGCGCGAGGGATGCCACATCCTTGTTGGCACACCGGGACGACTTATTGACATATTCTCCGACCCTACAAGTGGTGTCAGCGCTCCTAACCTCAGGTCTTTCGTACTTGATGAAGCGGACCGACTCCTTGACGCAGGCTTCTCTGTCGACATCGAAGAATTAATGCGGTATTTCCCAAAACGAGACCAGGTAGATCGACAAACCCTGATGTTTTCCGCCACCATGCCAAATGAAGTCAAGGCTCTCGTTCGCCAGCATATGAAGAAGGGATTTAGCTTTGTCAACACCGTTGGCGATGAAGCTCCAACCCATTTGAGAGTACCACAGAAGGTGGTTGCCACACAGGGATTCGAACACCAGCTTCCTGCTCTGTATGAGCTTGCTGAGCGAGCCGTTCTTAATCATGCACAAGACCCTGAAAAGTACCCCCCATTCAAGGCGATTGTATACTACAACTCCACCGTTGAAGTCATGATGCATAGGCAAGCCTTCGCTCCCGCTTTGAGGGCACTTCGACAGGCCAGCCCAGAATCAAGAGACCGTATCGTCAGCTATGAGATGCATGGACGTCTGAGCCAGTCCCAGCGGACATACAACTCAGACTCATTCCGACATGCCAAGACCGGATTCCTTTTCTCGTCTGATGTTACCGCTCGTGGAATGGACTTCCCAGGCGTTACCCATGTGATTCAAATGGGTGTACCACAGAGCAAAGAAACGTATATTCACAGACTCGGCCGCACAGCCCGCGCCAACAAGGAAGGAGAAGGATGGCTCTTCATTGTGGAACCGGAATTTAACCTTCTCTCGTCAAAACTCTCAAGGCTCCCGATCACTGAAGATACAAGCCTCGCGGCGGCGAAGGTGGATGTCAATGACACGTCAGAACTTCCCAGCACTGTTTCCGCTGCCTTCTCCAAGTTCCTTGATACTTTCGAGGCGGTTGATGAGGGAACAAAGTTGAGTGTACTCGTGACCATGGCTAAGGCTAGGACGGTAGACTCATTTGAGGATAAGAGGGTCTATCAACAACTAATCACGCAACTGAGTGAGTCGTGGGGTTTCTCGGACTTGCCGAACGAGCTCGTCAGAGCTATGCAAACTTCTAACTCTGGCCGCCGGCAGAAATCTGGTGGCCGCATGTTTGGAGGCCACTCAAACAACAGATCCGGGG
This sequence comes from Arthroderma sp. MBC 929, assembly GCA_030789285.1. NCBI lineage: Eukaryota > Fungi > Ascomycota > Eurotiomycetes > Onygenales > Arthrodermataceae > Arthroderma > Arthroderma sp. MBC 929. The sequence continues at coordinate 93,727 of JARJUX010000003.1, read as the reverse complement.
ACCGCGCTGGCGGGAGATTTGGAGACCGCTCCGGCAATAGATCTGGCGGTGATCGCTCTGGCAATAGGTTCGGAGGCCGTCCTAGCGGAGATCGCCCTAACAACAGATTTGGAGATCGTTCTGGCAGGTCTGGAGGCAGCGGCCGCGGTGAAGGATCCATTTGGGGACAATCCTCGCGAGGAAGATATTAAATACCACGGGTAACATCCTACCCATTCACTCTTTACCACAACCCCACGATATACTCTTTATAACACCTTGATTCGATAAATCAAGAGACCGCGACTCCACCTCTATAAAAGAAACAAGGCTTTTAACACAGACCTCTCTGACGATGATATCCGCCGACCTTATATTGTCCCCGTCAGAATCCCACCTAGGTTTTGGGTTTTATTTTTTTCTATTTTGTTGTTTGGCTTATAAAAGACTGGGCGGGAGTTATTATAATCAGATGGGTTTCAAGGGCGTCGGCTGAGTTTGGTGTGTTCAGGGACGATTTTTCTCCGATATATTTCTAATAATGCCTTTGAGGGAGAAAAGGGATTTTCTCTTCATTATCTACTACTAACTGCCATTTCTCCTGATGTGTATGCTATGTTGTGAGTCTCCGAAGCTTTTCCATTCTATCTTATGTATTTATATCATTGGCTTTCTATGTTATTTCTCTGTTTTCTCTTACTAGCTCTCATTTCTTTATGCAGCGAGTGCATTGTCTATATATGTGTTTGAACATCTCCGGCATTTGCTATATAAAATTCCACTCAGTTAATCTATTTATCGTTAAACCATCATGGAATCTTTTATTTTTAGATTGTGCTTCTGCAGACCTGACTCAACGGTGGCGTTGTTTCAGTTTCGAGGACAGGAAAAGGGGCGGAAACACGGTCTGCATGAAGAAATGTTTCGATAGCCAGCTCGAATATATCTGGAAATAAACACTAACAAAGCTGAAGAGATACACATGCATGATAGTATTTTCATGCAAAGGATTCAACATTCTTCGAACCTCCTTACTTTTCAGCGAAGCCCTGCGATGGATAGAATATGTCCATGGCTTTCGATTAATGGGAGGTGTAGCAACACAACACTTCTTCTGTCAATTCTATTGATCCAATAATACACAAATCTCCATCATCATTCATATTGTTGAAGGGACTTTCCACTCGCATTGAAGAATATTCTTCAGGTGTTGATGAAACTGCCAAGTCTGCGCTTTTATGCCAACGAACCTTGCAACCGCCAGTCATTCACCAGCTCCTATTCAACTCTGCAACTCGGCGGATTCACTTAGCTCTGATACAGGTTACACGTTCTCAATAGAGCAGAGGGAACTTGCCATGATGAATGCATATATTAACTCTCCCATTCACCCTGATGAATGTGGGAGATACCCGAGCCTGTTTGCTATTTTCTTCTTCTGCATCAATACCAGGTGGAGGCAGCACTTTGAAGAAGTTTCTATAATTTCTGTTGATTTATGATTTCTTTTCTTCTTTGATTCTTATATATCTTTTAATACTGGGTAAGGGGACTCTGGTTCGTTTATTTCTTCTGAAGAGCATACTCGTTGGAGCATTATACCTACGCAGTACTCTGTCACCCATTACCTACCTTACCTTCTACTGTTGACTACGGTCGGATCTAAGAGAGAAGGTCAAGATGCCTACAAATACTTCTCAGACTATTGCTTCCCGGATGCGCCTCGAACAGCTGGCTGGCGAGGTTGGCATCTACATGAATAAAAAGGCATCAAAATTAGCCAGGAAAAACACCGCTTCTTCATTTAACCAGAAGGACAAAGAAGCCGCCGAAGCCCTAGCGAAACAGACACGACTCGATGCCTTTTCCTCGAAACCTCATATCTTCAGAAGAGCTCCCAGTAAACGCAGCTTTAAGAAAGACGAACTGTATGCTGCGATGGACTCAATAATACGCGCCGGAGGACCTATAGGTGTCCTTGAGTGTTTGCTAGCACAGAGTAAGGATGCAAAAGCAAAGAAGACTCTGTTCGGCAAGAATCAAGGAGAATCGATCATGCTCGACCTGAACGACTTATTACGGCTCGCAGCTGAAAAGCGCAACCCGGAGATCGTTGAGATCATGGCAGCGCATGTCGACCAATGGGGGTTAAACTCGGCACTTAGTCTCGCGGTGGCTGGGTTAGATATGGACTGTATCAAGGTCTTGCTTCAGTGTGGTGCAGATCCAAATTTCTGCCAGCAGCCGTTCCTAGCTGCCGTTGAGAAGGGTAATATTCGACTAGTGGAGCTGTTATTGTCAGCTGAGAAGGAGTTTGATCTTCCATGTCTCGACAACGCCTTACAAATTAGTCTATCGATCGGTTCGCTTCAGATGATCATCTTGCTCCTGCAAAATGGAGCAGATGCGGATTCTGATCCGGTGTTAGAGTTGGCTGTAAGGGCTGGGCGGCTTGACATCGTTGCTGCTCTGGTTCTAGCTGATCGACCCCCATCTCGACTTTCACTTGATCATGCTGCCGGGATTTCATTCCACCTCACAAACCTGGATGATGAGGAACGAATTCAGCTCCTGGAGATGCTATTATGTGCCGGCGGTAATGGAGAAAATGTAGCCAAAGCCCTGGTTAACTCTGTCGCTGTCAATGACGAACACCTAACGACCCTCATCGTTTCGTATAATGGCAGTGTCACCTATAATTCCTGCGAAGCTATAATCTCAGCGGTTGAACGGGGTAACTTTAAGCTGCTGAACATTTTATTCGAAGGTCAAATTGACCCGGAAGCCGCTTCGACTGCACTTTCGCGAGTGCCGAAAGCGGCGTCAAACCTTTCGTCATCCAAGCGCTTTTCAGTCATATCCCAACTTGTGGAGTTTGGAGCGAGCGGTAACCCGCTTCATGAATGTTTGATCAATGCAGTTCGGCAGAATGAGCAGGACCTTGTCGAATTTTTGATCTCCAACAATGCTTCCGTTGACCATGATAATGGACGGTCGTTACAGCTGGCCATGTCTGCTGGATCTCTGTCAATGCTTAAAAAGCTGCTGCAAGGGAAACCGTCCCAGCATTCTTTTGGTCAATGTTTCCGTTCGCTACGCGTAGTACCGTCGAGATTGCTACTTTCAACCATCGCCGAGTTACTGAGTGCAGGTGCGAAAGGCGAAGAGATCGATAAAGTTTTGCTACGAACTGTTTTTGGTGAATTCCCAGCTGAAAGAGAGCAATTAATCGAGTTGTTTGTCAGTTACGGCGCCGATGTTAACACCAGCGGTGGGAAATGCTTTGAAGAAGTCGTTCGAATGGGAGACGTGGTTACATTAGAGCTGTTGCTCCACGGCAATCCATCTCCATCAACCCTCTCTCAAGCTGTTTCTCCGGCTACCTCGATAAGTGATCGGATTCTGCGGTTCTCCATCTTGGACCTTCTGCTCTCCGCCGGTGCTCGCGGCTCACTGATTGACCAGGAGCTAATTTATCTTCTCGATGAGGACCCGGTGGACATTGTTGCAGTTAATCTGTTTTTAGAGAAAGGGAAGGCAGACGTCAATGCAAGCAATGGCAAGCCGATCGAGCAGGCGTGCCGTAGCAGCGATCCGAACCTCTTGAAGATACTCTTGCAACACAGCCCATCAAGCAATTCTCTAAACAACGTCTTTCCACTCGCCTTATTAACACAGGATCCCGCCATACGATACAAGATGTGCTATAGACTACTTGCTGCAGGCGTGAACGGAGAAGCATTAGATGCGGGTCTTGTTTCAGCACAAAGAACGTCACCAAGCGATCCTCAGCTAGTGGAGCTGATTTTAAAACACGGTGCCGATGTAAACTTCAAGGATGGCTCAGTGATCCGAAGAGCTATCAAAAAATCCGACGAAAAACAGCTTGCCCTTTTCATCTCAAGATCACCCTCAAAACTGACGCTTAGCATCGTACTGGAAACCCTATTAAAAGCTGACACGACCAGGAGGTGCGAAATGGGCAAAATCCTCCTTGATGTATGCTATACCCGCATTCCAGAGACCCTAAATAAGTTTTTCTTGGAAGCTGTCCGGCTCTATAAGGGAGAAATTGCATTTCTGAAGCTGGTCCTTCGTTACGGTGTTTCTGTCGACTACAATCAAGGCGAGTCTATCCAGCTAGCGATAGAAAATCGGCTATTCGATGTGTTCGATCTACTCCTGGGCCTGTCTACCAAACGAGATACCCTAGACATGGCATTTAGGCTATCGTGGGCATTGAAAGGCCATGAACGACTACGGTACACAAGCAGAGCCCTTGAAGCAGGATGTGCAGGGGAGCAAGTTGATTCTGCTCTTCTTGAAGCCGTCGAGGAGACGCCGAGTGATCTGACTGTCATTAAATTGCTACTCGGCTACCATGCGTCAGTTCACTATACACAAAGTCAGTGTTTAATTCACGCAGCCGTTTCTAAGAACATTTCCGCACTGGCCTTGCTTCTGGAATGTGTGACCGAACAAGCCTCTATCTCGTATGCGTTTGGTAAACTAGCCTCGACTAGGTGTAGCAATTGGCTAGTCACCGACGGGCTAGCAACTATGAGCCTGTTGCTGAAATATGGTGCATCGGGGGAAGTTCTTAGCCTTGCCCTAATTGCTGTTGTTGAAAACTCCGAGGACAATGTCGAGATGGTAGAGTTCGTTGAACTTTTCCTTCGACATGGCGCCGACGTTGATTATCAAGAGGGCCGGGCGTTACTAGCAGCAGTATCTATGGGCCAGACCGCTTGTGTGAAGAAGATCTTGGAATCAAGCCCTTCGGTTGAATATCAATCCATAGCATTCTCCTCCATCCTCAGCTCCAACCTGGATGAGACTGTCACTCTGGAACTTATTGATATATTCACTCAATGCGGCTTAGACATTCAACAGCTGGATAATGTTCGGCATTCAGCTAGCAGTGAATGTTTGGATCCCGTCACACTTCAATGCCTAGAAAGATGGCCACGGGGTACTAAGGTGTTGAGCCGCCTTCTTCAGGCTGGTATCAATGTTAATAAAACTGTTCCTTACACTATCGAGGAAGAACAAGGACTGGAGCGTGTGTCTTTACTCTTATGGGCACTACTCCAACCTCAGCAGCGGATAAGCTCACATGTTATCGAATGTCTTCTTGCTCATGGAGGTAAGTGTATCAGTCGAAGCTGAATTGTCTCGCCATAATTTTTTATCTAACAACTCATTCTCACCAGCAAACCCAAACATCCAATCCACCGGAACTTCGACGACACCCATTCTAATAGCTTCAATGGAGCGCACGCCAGATCTTGTATTGAAACTGATCCAACGCGGTGCTGACGCCTCTGTTATGGATAGCCATGGACAAACTCCACTCTCACACGCAAGTAAACGAGGACAACTAACAACAATGCGTCACCTCATCGATTCAGGGGCCACCGTCGATGATGGAAGTCTCCATGAAGCTGCAAAAGCACTCCAACCAGGAGCTGTTGAACTACTAATAACTTACGGCCACAACCCTGATTTTCCCTCAATGCAACATAACGGCCGCTGCGCTCTTGCAGAGCTCTGTTCTAGCGCATCTGCGATGGATATTCCCGTCATTAGAGTGCGGCAAACAATCGATGCCCTTATTCGTGGCAAGGCCAACCTCACCATCCAAAGCCACGGTAAACCCATCATCCTCCTTGCGCTGGACAACCGAACCTCCTGCGTCAGCATCACCACGGCCCTTCTCGCAAGCGGACTGTGGAAACAAATCAACCAAGAATTCAACCATTATACAGCACATGGCTATGTCTACTCTCCAACCACTTACATCTCTAAAAACCTCTCAGACAGCTCACCCGACAGCGCCTCTCAACTCCTCCACATCCTCAAATCCAACGGGTGCAAGGACGTCTTCTACAGCAAAGAAGGGCCCCAACCACCCGACATGGTCGGCGCACCTCCCGAAATCATAGCGGAAGAAAAGCGACGCAAATCCCGCATCCAACGCATCCAAGAACAAGAAGAAGAGCACCAGCTCTCCCTACAACGTGAGCGTGACATTGCAAGCCAACAGCAAGAAATCTCAACAAGAACACACAACTTACGCCTCCTCCACGAGCGGGAAGCATCAGACGAGCGAGACGCCGCTGCTGACCGATCAGCAAGGCTCCAATTCCGTCTTGAAGCTGAGTCTGCTGCCCAAAGACAGCGAGCCGCCGATCAACAACGCATTAGTGAACTAGAACAGCAACGAGCCCTTAACCAACTTCGTCTAGATTCTACTGAGAGACAAAATCGACTGCAGATCGAGCATGATAATTCGCTGATAGGCAATCAGCGAAGTCTGCTTGATTCGAAGATGACGGCCGAGACGCGCAGGATCCAGGAGTTTGAAGCTGCTAATCAGCGGCAGTATGAGCGAGATTCAGAGCTGTTGTCACGACAGGAACGATTGTTCGGTGAGCGAAAGGCGGCGATGGCAGCATATGGGCTTGAGGGAGGATCGTCGGGTTTGACTCAGCCTGCTGAGCAGCGTACGTTGGCATATAGTGGGACGGATTTAGATTGAGCAAAAAGCTGTGTTAAAAAGCTGGCACTTTTCCCTCCTGTCTGTAATTATCTTTGGTGCTTGGGTGTATGGTTTCGTTTCGGCGTTTGAACAATTTTGCAACATCTAATGCCCCTTTTTTTCTTTGCATATCTTACTTTTGGGAATAGATTGATGCATCTCTTTTTATCAAGCGGTCATTGTTATTCGTTAAGTGCTTATAGCCTAATAGATGAACATGCTATAAGAAATCATATTTTTTTTTCCATACGAAAGTGAAAACGGAACGAGACCAACCAAAGGAGTCAAAAATCTAACTGAGTGAATAAAAAAATCTATCATATCATCAAGTAGGAGACTCCATAACTAACAAGCAGATATAACCATCCAAAGGGACGAGAGAGAACTCTAATTTTTGGAAAGAGGCTTTCATGTTCAAGCACTTCTATCAATCATATGGCTTCTTGCCGGACCAGTACCTATCCATCTGATAGGAACACCCATGCCCTTCTCGATATATTCGACGTATTTCTGCGCATTGGTAGGTAAATCTTCCCACTTCGAAACACCCATCGTGTTTGATTTCCAGCCTGGTAGAGTGTCATATATGATCTCGACCTTGTCCAAAATGTCTGGATCGGCAGGGAACAAGTCCATCTCCTCACCGCCATAGCGATAAGCAACAGCGACCTTGATTTCGTCGAAATCATCCAGAATATCCAACTTGGTCAGGTTGATTGTGGTGTAGTGGTTGATGGACGCGCTGTAGCGACACATCACCATATCGAGCCAACCACAGCGTCGTCTTCGGCCGGTGGTAACGCCGAATTCACGGCCTGCGACTTGTAGCTTTTCACCGACCTCGTTGAGCTGTTCGGTTGGGAAGGGACCGGCGCCGACACGGGTGCTGTACGCTTTGACGACACCGACGATGGAGGTTATGGATAAGGGGTTCAGGCCGACTCCTTGAATAGCACCTCCGATACCGGTGTTGGAGGAGGTTACGAATGGGTATGTTCCATGATCGATATCGAGCATGAGGGCATTGGCGCCTTCGACGAGAATAGATGCCGAGGAGTCATATTTTCTCAAAACGGATAGTTGGTCGGCGACGAATGGTTTGAGAGCAGTTTGATATTCCTGCAAATCATATTTAGCCAACGATGCAGGAGATGTTGAAATTCAAACCAGAACAGACATACCTTGAATCTTGCAATTTCAGCCTCAACATCATAGTCCAAGTCTCCATATCGCTGACGATATCCGGCTTCCAGACTTCTCAATTTCTTCTCAACCACGCCCTCATCCAAGACCTGGCTGATCCTTACACCTCTCCTCGCAGCTTTATCACTATAGCATGGCCCAATTCCCTTGCCGGTGGTTCCAACCTTCCTCTGACCAAGGCCGGCTTCTTCCAGACCGTCCACAACGGAGTGGAGGTCAAAACATACTTGTGCGCGATCACTGATGAAAATTCGGCTTCTTACATCCTTGAGGCCTTTTTTTTCTAAAGCTTCAAGCTCCTTGAAGAAGCTTGGGACATGAACGACGGTTCCGGCACCAATCAGGTTAACGCAAGTCTGCGAAACAAGGCCGGAAGGAAGAATGTGGAAATCGTATGAAACGTCGCCGTGGACGATGGTATGACCGGCATCTATAGTAACATGGAGAAGTATTTAGAAGGAGATTCAGCTGTGCTAGGGTCAAGGATAGAGGTATCAACTTACTATGTCCACCAGCGGATCTACAGCAGAGAGTAGCTGACTGTGAAAGGAGATCGGTGATCTTTCCCTTGCCTTTTAGTATATAAAATATCAGTAATTGAGTTCTTGATGTCTTCCCATTAACCCTGAATCCATCTTTATGACTTCCTTCTCTTGCTATCTGCTCTGAAATTCGAGCACAATGGGTAGAGGGCAGAGGCGTGACTCACCTTCGTCGCCAAACTGGGCGCCCAACACAACCGTAATCATATTGTCAATCGTATTCTCAATGAATTCAGACAGTAATATTCCAGTCAATTAAGTGTTCAGAATGTAATTGAGCTGGTGAAAGTCGAAAGTGATCTCGGTTTGAATTGGTGAATTGATGGTTTGAATATTGGATATGCCGAGGGGTAAAAAATTCCGGAAGATAAATGACTCAATTGTAGGAGGCGGCAACGCAGTGGCTGAGAATTGAGGTCAGCATCAAGAAACAGACAGCTCAATATATGTCTTCCATACCTTTACACGATGTTCTCTGTGCCGTAGCTTTGTTTCTCGCCTTTTTCTTTCTTCTTTGCGACGCTTTCGCCTTTGATTTTTGGCGGGGCGTTTTTTCTTGCTCGGGAAAATGGCGGGGTTATGTAAGGATTATGTAATATAGAGTCACGTGGACAGTGTCCCAAAAGGGTAAACGCTGGAACAGAATTGTAGATTGGCTGAAGGAAATCGCATAAAACGCCATCAAGATGTATTCATACAATAAATGATAAATCAAATGGCAAAACGCTTTTTTCAAACTCATAGAACGCCAACCCTCTTGGACATAGCGCCTTGCCTAGTATATGGTATCATCAAGGACTTGGTAAATCGACTGAGCCGCTCCAACCCGGAATGAGCTGATAATAGTATATGTGAGTATCGAAAGACTCGTATAGTTCGCTTCGCTTAATCGGCATTAGTAGCCTGATGGATCTTTCCTCCACTTCTCAACCAGGCCCGGACTTGACCGAGCTCCAAAATGCAATCGCGGTGTTTCTCCAATGCCACCTCCCAATGCTGTCGTACAACAAAATCCTCCTCAATCCCACGTAGATATTCACTGAATCCAAAGGTGGTGGTTGCAGTTGTAGATGGTTCGTTGTCGCTGTCATCGTCCACCGCGCTATTTCGTTTATCCCCCGCCCTATGCGGCGGGTCGTCATTAAGATTTAACCTCGTGCTATCGCCAATCGCAGTCATCCACCCGGGAGCCAGAGCTGTCTCAACCAGACTTTGTCGCGCATTAAAGTGGTCTAGCATCGTTCTGTTAAAGGTATTCCACTCCCTCATGTATGTGCTCATCTCCACTACATATCTCTCCCACATCACAGGTGTCAGAACTTGCTGAGGTGCCGAATCCGCAGCTGATTGAACGGATAAGAACTTGGGAGGAGAAGGTGGTTTTGGAGGTTTGGGAAGAGCTAGGTCGCGAGGTCTGATTTTTAACTTCGTATTGTTATCGTTGTTGGGCTTGGAGTCAAAGGGAAGAGAGGTATTTAGGTCTTTCAAGTCCGCAATCCCTCCACTGTTAGTCGTAGTAAACGGGTTGACTTGCCCAATGTTCTTCATGCTGAAAAGATTTGATGGGGTGTTCGGTTTTTGGTTCGTATTTGCATTTGTATGTTGCTGCGCTTGCTGCTTGCGATTATTAATTAAACCTGGTGTTCCCTGACGATTTCCCTCGGGAGAGGAATCAAGGTCCATAGCATCAGCTTCTCCGCCGAAAGCTCGCTGGGGAGTGGCACTTCCCGGGGCGAATGTTGCCTCAGCTTCATCATCTTCAGTGCTTATCGTTGCCGGTTGAGGACCTGCCATGCGCTTTGATATTTTCGGCTGCTTCTTCGGGCTCTCTTGCCGTTGTTGAGGTTCCGTGGCGTTTTGCTGAAAAGGCCCCGCGTGGTTTGAAGTCCAGGGATTTCCTTTTAGAGCCTCTGCCCACTGATCAGCCAGGAATGTTGACTCGCCAAATGGCGGGCCTGACTGGGATGAATTCTTTTGGTCCTGCGGCTGGGGTGCATGTCTGCCTTCTTTAGAGCGGGAGCCGATAGTAGTTGCCCGTGATCGAGATTGTGTGCGGCTTGAATTGTGCTTTGCTGGTGAAGTAGATGATGAGGTGAAGTTAGGAGCAGTCGAGGATGTAGGAGCAAAGAACCCGGTTGGATTTCCAAAGGCAAAATTCCATTCATTTGCTCGGAATCCAGAGTCGATATTTTCGCAACTTTTAGATTTAGATTTAGCATTCCGAAGGCCCTCAGATGCCTTTGCTGATGGTAAGTTTATAGATGCCGTATCGAAACTATTGCGTATACCAGAGTCAGCTTTAGTTTCCCCGTGTGAGCGACAAGGCGGATATGGAGCGGATTGGAACTGCTGGTAATGCTCAGCGGGATCATTGTGCTCCTTGGCAGCAGAATAGTTACCAAAAAAAGCTGGGTGGGGGGGGATGTTTGTATAAGTCCAAAAGGATGGGAGCAGAGATCCACCAAAATTAGGGTTCCAGGGAATTCCCCATCTCTCTGACCAGTTTTGCGTATAGGATTTAGGAGGGATGTCATACATATTGGTAACACTTGCCCTACGCTGTCCAGCGGGACTGTTTGCCGTCGTGCTTTTACTTCCTCCAGTGCTCACAGGCCGTGGAATAGAATAGTCCGGGGTTGGATTCGACCGTGAGGGTTCATGTCGCACACCACTTCTAAACGATGGATTGCTTGATTCGTATCCTTGAGTTTCGCTGTTAGCATCCGAATCCAAAGGGTCAGGGTCACTGTGGGTAGCGGATTGGTTTAGGGGTTCGCCAGTTTCGGCAAATAGCCAGGAATCCGGCCTCATCGCCCAACCCGTGATAGGCTCACCAAATACAGGGTTGGTCTTGTTGCCATTAGCTTTTGCTCTGCTGAGTCTGCTCCTGGGTACCGCCTTTGGTCGAAAATGCGGGATCACCTCATCCGTATCACTGGAAGACGTGGAAGAGGAACGACGGCTTCTATCTGGTTTCAATTTTGGGCTAGCACTGTGATGTCGGCCACGGGGACTTGATGTCGAAGAATCCTGGCTGGGTGGGTTTGTATTAGGGTGAGATCCGAGACCTTCACGGACGCTGGAGGATCGACCAAGACCCGTGCTTGAGAAATGTATCTTTTCACCGCCAACAGAGGCATATGTATTTCGAGCCCTCTCGAGGTTAGGGATGATATCCTCTGCTCGCTGTTCCGGGACGCTGTGTTTCTTCGCAGTCGGCGATGGCGTGGCAGTGTTGTGGGTTTGAGCCGGGTTCGAGGTGTGAGAACGGTCGGTCCTATAAAGGTTGAAATAGGCAGACGTGCTCTTAGCCATGGGTTCATCGCCTCCGGGTGTGCCAGGAGCAAAGCCGTTCTTCTTTTTAGCTGGTTTTGATCGTTCTTGAGATGCTTTGTTTTCCTTTGCTTCTGCAGCAAAAGCGTGATATGCAGATTGCGGTTTCTGAGACTGTTGAGGTCGTGGCATGGGTGGTTTTTCTGACTGTGATGATCGGCCTGTCCTTGGGTCAAAGTTCGTCCAGCCACCAGGCGTTTGCTGTTCTGGTTTCATATCCTTAAACCCCCGAAATGCTTCAGCTCGGGTTCGTGCGTCTTCATAGACTCTATCCCACTTCTGAGCACCCGCCTTTGCATAGCTCGCATATTTTTGGGCACCCGCAGACGGTGGCGGAGGCTGGGGTGGTGGAAAGGTACCAGGGAAGGACGGTTTGGGCTGATGGGCAGTTGGAGCCTTTCGTGGTGGATTTGGGGGAGGTTGAGGTGCCTGTGGACGCTGTTGAGGCGTGGCTTTTCTAGGAGGAGCATAGAATTTTCCATATCCTGCCCTCAATCGTTCGGTGTCATATTTCAATCGTAGCTGAGGCTCACCGAGAATCTCATGCGCTGCTTGGATCGCTTGAAATTTTGAGTTGAACTCGGTTTCTCTCCCTCGATTGCGGTCCGGATGATATTTCAAAGCTGCAGCAATATTGATACACATGTAAGCTTCTTATTCAAACCCATAAAGCTGACAGCTGGGGGGGAACTGAGGAAGGAGTGAACGTCGCTCACCAAGATTCCGGAATTGCTTTTTGATTTCGTCGTGGTCGGCATTAGGCGTCAGACCGAGATCCGCATAATAATCTCTTTTCACATCTGACTTCACCATGATCACGGTATATTTGTTTTATCACGCCGAATAGTCATAATAGATGTTGAAGATAACCTTGAGGAGAATGGCTTGATTTTTCTTTTGACGTTGCATCAATATTTTAACAATACCTATTCACTTAAAAATAGGGAATCATTCTGCCCTAATCACTCAAGAAAAAATTGCCAACCCTCTCGTTCCGTGGGAGACTTCCGCAAGGCTGCTGGGCTGCTGTTCCAGTTGAAAGGACTTTGAAATCGGTACTACTGTCGTATTAAAGGTTTGCGTTGTTCAGATCCAGGAATACAGTCACTGATTCGCTGGGTGAGGTTCTTGGGCCAGGTGACGGTCTAACTGGGTTAGTTGAAAATGGGAAAGCCTGTCAGTATTGCACAGTTGTCAAGTCTGATTCAGAATATTCGAACGGAAAAAATGACAAGTGCAGAAAATGGCGAGAAAAACAGCAATCGCCATGCAGAGCCACCTTGCGGCATATCATTGAATATTGACCAGGAAGGTTGGACGCGGTGCTTGACGGTGAACGCAACCGAAAAGAGATAAAATGTGGGATTTGGTACCTTTAGATCAGCCAGGATTGGAGGAGACTGAAACAGGTGCAGCGCTTCGCTTCCCCGGTAGATTGGCTGGAGACAGGTGAGTAGATGCCCATCTGATTGGGGCGAGGTTGGGTAGCAGTACACAATGATAGACACACACCACAACGCCAATGGCCACAGATCGTGGGTCAAACCAAGGCCACAGCTGAAGCCGAAGAAAACACCTGCAGAAATCGACTACAGGGGGGAAATGAAGAAAAGAGAAACGAGTCGACACAAAACCTGCTGAAGGAAATGTCCTAACTGTATGAGAGCTCAGCTAGAGGTAGAATGAGAGAGAACTAGCAGGTAGAAAATCTCAGTGACGTCAAGAAATGAAAAACACGAAGAACAGAAAGGCAGAAGAAAGATAGAGAGAAGAATACGGCGTTTTTCAAGCCCGCAGTCCTTTTGTTGTCGTCTCGGAGCTTTTTTGGTTGCCTCGTTGCGATGTAAACATCTCGAAGCATTCAGGCCCGCCTTGCTATCTGATCGTTGCCGGGTATATGATTCTCCGCGATGTCACCTGACATCACCATCTCCGCCCACTTCTTCAGCGACAACTCCAAGCTGCCTGAACACAAGCAAAGAAAAAGAAGAGAACTATGCGCTTGATACCCAGATATCGCGATGCTTTTACCGTTATTCTAATCGTAAATCATCGTAGACTGTATTTCCTCTGAAATATCTTCTTCTCTCCCTCTCTCTCTATCTCACCCTTCTTCCTAAATACCCATCTTCTACTTTCTCTCTCTCGTGGCCGACATCTTTCTTAGAAATTCGGCTAGTGTTATATATGGATTAGATCGCATCTTTTCTATACAGTTTTCTATGCAGGTTTATATGCTGTTGAATACTGAGTGAACAAGCCTAGGTGCACTGTTTCCTAAAAGGGTGATGTTGAGATACATCCCAAGTTATCACTGTTGCCCAGTTGGATAATGACGATCCAGGAAACACAAGAAAGGGCGTTGAACCATCCCCAAAAGCCAAAAAGGCAAGTCAGGATGAAAAATAGGGAAGGAAACCTTCTCAGGAAGCCCTACACCCTATGTCTCGCCAGATTTGGCGATGGAAAGCAACCATATAGGCCTGGGTAAACATGGTACTATAGCCCACGGGCACCGGCGGTAGTCGAGCGGTTGAGCACGCGAGCTTACACCCACCAGACGACAGCCGGACTGGTTAGAGGGGTCAGGTCAAACCAGCGTCGGGCTGGAAGGCGTCCTCCCTACCCACGAAACGACGACCGATCGGCGCAAAATCCACGCCGGATTTTCATAGCATTGAACTGCCCTGATACGCGGGTACTTTGGTGTGAACTTTTTGCTTCTGCTACGTATTTTAATTGCTTTTATTCACGGCTTTTCTTCGGCAGCTGGTCTCTTGAAGGGTCAAAGATACATCCTTAAGACCTTTAAGGTTCCAAAAGGAAGGCTCAGTGTTCGAATCGAGGAAGGGGTTGTCTCTCTTTTTCCCCTTCGCTTTTCCTGGATCCATGGTCTTTTTCGTTGCCCTTTTTCTTTGGCTGTGCCTTCTTTGCTGGATCTAGCTCTTATATATCTAGGATGGATGATATTTACCACGAAGTTATGCTAACCCGGATGATATAGATACTGCTCTACCTATGTTATATCTACTTCTCTTGTACTGCTTTACCAGAATAATCCCAAACACGCCTGCGAGGAACTGCACTCAGCTCGGAATCAAGTTTCATAACTCATTAATATTCAGTTGACTCATTACAATTATATACCCCACCCATATTTTCAATGAATTCCAACACACCATCACCATTATATCACTCGGAAACCGTGAGAAAAAAAAGGTTAAAAGGATTTACAAACGACAAATATGTAGGTCAAGGGTAGATTAAGATCATGACCTGATAAAAAGGAATAAATGAAATAGAACAGTAAAAATGAACATGAAGAATCCCGAGATGCACATGCGTCATCATGCCAGTCACTTTTAGCTACATAAAAAGAAGCATTATTGCAAACCCAACTGAGGGGCTCGTGTAAACCAAAACACGTGGTTGAGAGGGCAGGGCAGTGGATGGATTAAGAGGGAAGAAGAGGAGAAGGCTCGTTATGACGATCATATTCATTCGCCGAATTTAGCCGCCCGCGCCTGCGGGGCCGCCAAAGAAAAATCCATCGAATATATCATACCCTGCATTTTCACTCCAGTCATGCTGGAAATCGACTGCCATTCCAAACCCGAGGTCCAGTCCCGTGCCTGCGGGAGCACCTTGTGTGTAAGGTGGGGCACTCGCGAGGTCAAATTCGCTGACTGCTGCACTGGTGTAGACGGTATTATCAGGTGCCGCTCGGGGACGCATATCGAGAAAGTCCAGGTTATATAGAGAGTGTGGGTCATTAGGTTGGGTTGTATTGAACTGTTGCCGCGGCAAGTTCCTATCTCCAAAAGGATTACTATAGGCGAATTGAGCAGGCTGCAAATGTGGCTGCTGTGCCTGGGTATGTATAACTGATATCGGGCTGCTGCTGTTGGGATATTGTGCGTTGGAGTAGAGAGGCTTTTGTTGATCGGAAAGGCATTCTGGAGAAGAGTGTTCAGGTAGGATTGGAGATTGACAAGGGTATGGTGCATAATACTGTGGTGGCATTCGGGCATCCTTTATACTAGTTGGGGAAAGGACTGGCGGGTATCTGCCGTGATCGTGGCGGTAAGAAGGGTGGAGGATATGGGCGGGTTGTTCTTGTATGTGTTCAAAAACAGATGGTTGCCTCTCCCTGTGATATGGGCTGTCGTAGGGTTGCATTTTCTCTATGCTCTCAGGATCTACCTGGTATGCGTTCAGGGGCTTCTGAGCTGTAGCTGCCGTGGATTGCTGTCCGAAGCCGGTGGTGGATAGGCTCATCTGGACAGTTGCTTTGCTCATACGTTCAAAGGCATCACGGCACGCTTCGGCTGGTGGGCATTTCTCCATTAGGTCTTCGAGGACAGAAGTTGCGGCTAGAACGGTGAAATCCACCTCATCAAGTGTCTTGGGACGGCGTTAGCTTAGACCACTACATGCCGTGAAAGAAAATAACAGGAATAGTATCAACTTACAAGTCGGGCACGAACAGCAGGAGAGTGCCAGATTGCATATAAAAATGAGATACCTAACTTCAAGTCAATACACATCGCCCATAAATGGGGGATGAATGGAAAAGGAGGAGGAGGAACAAACCCGCCATAAATAGATGATGCGTGGCAAGATAAGTGTAGTTAACCAATCTCACGCGATGTAACTGACGATATATACGAAGTACTTTCTGGCCAGCCTCAGCAACTTTCGCATAAATATCATCCTCGTCCTCACTCTCCTCGACATTGGTCAAGGGAGGGCTTGAAACGTCCTCTGCAGGGCTCATCGCCGAAGCCAGCGGTTTAGGAACTGTTAGACTCTGCCGATATAAGCTGATAAGGGCCTGCCAGTAGTTCAGTTCTAAAAACTGGACTGAAAACTGAACCCCGATTTCATGCTGTTTCGGAGCAGATTGGCGCCATTCATCTAACCGACGGTGGATATCTCTGCGCCAGGACCGAAAGCTGTCAAAGTTTTGTAAGAAGGGAGATGGGAGTTTGGTATGCATAAAGAGGTTGTGGCTTCGGCTCTTGCTCGATTTAATCGCTATTTTGGCCTGCTGGTACTGAAGGACTTGTTGTATTTCCGACTGAAGAAGGCGCAACTTGAGGTAGTGGTGCGAGACAAGCTTATATGTCTGCGTCTTGCCAGGCGGAGGGGATACAAACCCGGCTTTGGTGATACATTCATCATCCAGTAATGATGGGAATTTGGTTGTGATTACCTGGTCACTAATGCCAAATGGGCGACCGACACAGGTGCTTACGAGGCGGTCGAATGAATATACGCACCACCACAAGCGTCGTCGAAGATCGCGTATGAATTCCCTTCTACCGCGTTCACGGGGATCTACCTTCGGTTTCGGCCGTGCATGCAGATTCGAATTTTCATCCCTGCTCTCACTCCGCCCTAATGTATCCTCATCTACCGAGTCCAGACCTACACCATCTTCGTGGTGTAAACCCAGATCAATGGCCAGGCGAACGGCTACGCCAACAATATACCAAAGACCCGGAGCAACAGGGCGAAGGAGAGCGAAGCTTGCAAGTAGCAAAACTGCTTGGAGCTCTTCAAGACCACCGCCAAACCCTTCGGCTGTGGGCGAGGAACCAAGACAGGATTCAAGATGAATAACAGCGGATGCATGGTACTCTTCCGGTTGATACTGTTGGCTTGATAATCTTCGCCGTTTCTGCGATGGCATACACGGGGATGCGCTGCGTTTTCTCTGCTCCCGCTGGTCTCGTGGAGAGTCGTCTTCCTTGGTATCAAAGATAATACCTGATCCAATCGCGCATACGATATACAACAAGTACAGATCGCGAGGCGACCGCAGCTTCTCATCGGTGGAGTATACTCGCTTGAAAAGCTCCATGAATTCCACCCTATGTAGAATGGGGACTTGTGGGTTGGCATGCTCGAAGTACAGATTTACGAGACGTATCGCGAGCTCCTGATCGGGGAATGGGGCTTGCCTCATGGCAGGCTTTGATTGAAGTCCAAAGAACGAATCTCGCATGGAGCCACCGGCCCCGTTATTCAACGTAGCAGCGGATGGGCGGCGTGAGCCAGGGCGGATAGAGCCTCTATCAGAAGTCCCTGAAGAAACGGAGCTTCTGACCGCTGCAAATACGACGCGAGCAAACGATATTCCGGAGGTTGAGCCTAAATACCTTGGGTCTGACGTACCATGGACAGGCACCATACCCACACTTGAGACCAAATTATCAATTTTCAAGTTAGTATCGTCAGCATGCCGCTTACGGTCTCGGGTGTGTTCAGAGTTGGCTTCGCGAGCCAATGGTTTCGACTGCTCTCGAAATTCCTGAACTGGGGATTGTTCATTCTCAAGCTTGACATCGATCCCATTTTTGGACTCGCTGGCTGGCGGTGTTGCACCCTTAGTTGAAAGCTCGAGGTTCTCTGATCCATTGCCAGATGGGGAAGCTTCACCGGGTATACGAACACGCCCAGAGGAATCAAGCTCATAGCCTTCTCCTTCATGTGCAGCTGGCGTTTTAAATTTCACGCCGTTTTCTACAAGAAGGCCTTCCAAATATGCAAGGCGTGACTCCAGGAAAAAGACATAACTTCTGGGGATTTCACGTTTTGTAGTAGGATCGTAACCGACACAGTGTACCCTAGCCTTCTCGCAAGACTGACAACGAGGGAGGCGCTGATCACAGCGGTTTTTACGTATGCGACATCTATTGCATGCTGAAACGTTTCTAAAAGTGGAATATATTGCCGTTGATGTCGGCGGGAGGTTGTTGGTGGTCATTGCGGGCGGGGAGCGAGTAGAAACGGGTCGAGTTGCGGAATTATCATCGCGCGATGAAGAGGGAGAATTAGACGTGAGTAGAGACCCATTAGACGAGTGAAGTCTTCCGTTTTGACTATTGCTGCGGCCGTTACTGGTGATGGTAGTTGTGGTGGTGGTGGTTGAAGTGTTGATTGTGCTGTTGTAGCTGGCGGTCGGCGAGGGAGACGGCATAGAGTTTAACATTGCGGGAGGCGGCTTGAATTCTTAAGTTTCTCCAGACCCACGACGGTAGGCACCCGCATGCTCAAGATGGCGTTCATCTAGAACGCAAGACGAGGGACCAGCAAGTGAGTAAAGAAAAGCTCAAAGACCAAATATGAAAATTATGAAAGGGATATCGAAGGGTTTTTCTTCTTACGTGGAGCAGGCTAGCATTGTCCCTGGCGCGGTTCAGGCCTCGTGTGTTGTCTCACGAACAAATCACAACACGAGCTGGTTCAATGCGATGAAAAAAGCCGAAGAGAACAGGAAGAGGGATCTTTAAATCAACAATAACAAAACAGGATGGAGACAAGGAAAGATAAAAGGGGTTCGTGTACGGCAATGTCGGTTAAAACCTGGAGGTTGATGGAGTGCCTTGCCTGCAGACTTCGTCGGCCATCCAGTTCACGATAGTCCACTCTTCGCCAACGGGGTGTTTCTCTGTTCTCGAGCCGTCCAGCATGTAATCGCTACTATCTTTGCATACGCCCGCCGGTTTACCTTATCTTCCTTCTCACGATGTTTAGGGTCTATCACTCAATACCTATCTCGTGCACGCCTCTCAGGAGCAGGAGCCATAGACTAATATACCCGAGTCGAATGAAATCGAGATAATGGACACTATCGTGAATCCTTCTCTCTTTCTCGTCATCTCCTATTATTATGCCGTGTTACAAAAAGCGAAGCGAGAGGGGTGATTTCCTGCACAAACCGTCGAGAGTGTGGGGATTTTCCCGACGATCTTTCACGTTTTCTCGTTCTGTTGCTCTCTTTTTGGAGCCCACGTTGTATAAATTCTGCAACTCTATCGGGCATTGCGGAGAGACGTGCCTGTTTTTCCATCTTCACATGCGCCCGAGACCGTTTTTCTAGAAAGGCTGAAAGAACGACCGAGCTCTGTCTGTCCGGCTCATCTTCCCTGCACCAGCCTCCCTAGCCTCGTATTCGTTTCGTCTTGCCGATACAAACAGGCTAGCTGCGGGCTGTCTGTTCTTGTTTCGATTTTTTTTTTTGGTTCGGGAGTCCACCCATCATTCCTCGATGAACGTTGTTCGAAAGAACGAACATACCCGACTGTCAGCAAGCCAGCAAGGATACTGAACGTGGGAAACAAAAATAAGCCCTGCCATAAACATCCACTCGGCAAACGGAACTGCAATTCTGTTCGGCTTATTTTCTGCGTTCCGCGGAATGGAGAGTATAAATCATCCTGACAATAATATCGATCAGTTCGGAAGTTGAAACGGTATGTGGGCTCCCTCGCCGTACAAATTCCGGGCATCTTTAAATATTACCCGAGCGAAGTCACTATCCTATCCACACACTTGAAGTAGGCTGTAGTATTTTGATTACAATTGTTGTTGTTGCTGTTGCAGGCCCTCCTCGTCCAGGACAGTGGTTCTGGTTCCGCATACTCCACGCAGGGCACATATAACGACTGTGCGTTCATATCCCTGGGACCTTCGCAACGCAACCGCAAGGCACACCAGAGGTGCGCCTGTTGCGATATGTACGTTTCTATCCAGACCATCTATACATCCCATACATTCCGGTCCACAAAGATGGCGCCTTTGGCTGCACCTAGGGTCATGGTGCTACAACCCTGCTCCACCCATCAAAGCATCTGTATCGCAGCGGTGTGTAGATATATATGGAGCATAGATAGATAAAAGTCGTCCGTTGACAGGAGAGTTCAGGTATCGTGGGTATGCTCGGTCGATGTGTTGTGCCACAAAAAGCAAAAAGGAGAGACATACGAGCCGTGATCTGCCTCTTTGAATTGAATTCGGACCAATTTTTTCTTGTTTCCTGGATTAAATATGTCATCCGTATGCACTACCATCGCATCCTTGGCCCATCCACCGCCGGTGCGTGGGCTGGTTGGATGGCTCCATCCGCCCCTGGCAATTGATCATGGTATCGCATCATATCCTAACAGGGTATGGACCTATCCCAACAGTTTCAACCCCAGATAACGGGGAATAAACAATGGGCCGAATACTGATTACTGATATTCAATAAAACGATGAGTAGAGGCCGTGCCAAATTTCGATTCCGAGAGAATTACATCATGTGAATGTTATAGCTAATCAAGACAACAACCGCTTGATGAACAGAGGCAAGGGGGGAAAGAGACGAAAAGCGTTAGTTAGAAAGAAATATGAAGTAGAGCGGAGGAGATTAAAAAAAGAATAATACCAAAAGTTCAGAGTCCAAAAAGGCAAATAAAACCCAAAGTGCAAGACCTGATATCCAATCCCAAATTTACCCAGCCAACAAAGGAAAAATTGAAAAGAACGATTCCCTCCATGCCATGCCTTTCTATGATCTCTGAAACCCGATAGGATAAGTGTATATCCCTCCATATTGATGATACAATCTCCGCCGAAAAAAAAAAGCGGTGTCCTGGAAATGCCATGCCTGCCCTTGCGCAATGAGTGAAAACAGAAATAGAAAAAGGAAAACCCAAAGAGATCGACCCCATCAAACGAATTGGGTTAAATAAAAGGAGGGGATCGACCGCTTGACCATTGCTTGAAAACTGTAAATGCAAAATCCAAATCCACCCATGAAACAAAAAGGAAATAATAGGTCAATGCAATAAACAAACGATGAGAGAAAGAGAGCCAACAGTAAAGATTGGCGCCAAAGAGGAGGATTGCAAGTATGTGTAGGTCGAACCCTGGCGCCTTTACCTGGAGACGTGTTTGAGGTCGACTGGATGGCGTTGCGAGACGGAAGGGGTTGAGGCAATGATCGTGGGAGAGCGTGACATGAGGGTGCCCCAAAGAGACCGTCGCCATCCAAAAATTCTGAAGACGGTCATTAATTCCGGGGAGAATCCGTTGTGCCCGTTCTAGCTTCAGATTCCTCGGTGGTGTACTTTTCAGGCTTCTCGGAGTTAAAGCAGGTCGAATTCTCTTCATCGCTGATCCAAAAACTCTCGATAGCACCAATGGCACAGACAATAGCGCAAGCCCACCAAGAGAAGATAGAAAAGCCTAATTTCAGGCCCTGAGAGTGTAAGAATCCCGTTACGGTAGGCCCAAAGGATCGGCTAAGACTCGCCGTTGAGGCTGCCACCCCATTGATCGTTCCCAAGACCGTCAATGACGGGGCGGAGTTGGCGAGAAGCATTGCGTTGGCGGGGAAGGTAATGACATGCAGCGTTATCTTACATATTAATGCAAGGTAGGCTGCAGGCAAGCGTAGGTTGGTGGGAAGGAGGATGAGATATGGTACAACGAGATAAAGAAGTGGCCAAACGCACAGCGCAAATCGATACGCTTTGAGGGTTCCAAAGGTGCGAACAAAAAACGGGAAGAGAACAAGCTGCGCTATCATTGAATAGAATCCCTGGACCATAAGCATCAGCCCAACAGTCTTAGTGCTGAGAGAAAGGCCGCCTAGGAACTTGAATGGCAGCTCGATAGGCGAATTCGAAGTGGGTGTGCTCAAAAATATCGGCATCAGTTGGTCGAAGGACACGCTATGACTATTTTATCAATTAGCATCTGAGGGCAAATCACGGTTTGGATAAGGTGTACCTACTAGGCAAGAATTCCGTATCCTATGATAATGTACACCACTTTCGGGGTAAAGGCTCTCGTAGCACCATTTCGCTGTCTCTGCGGTCCGCCGTGCGATGGGACTGCCGGTATCTCAACAGTGGGATTATCGGTGCTTTCATAAGCGGTTGACTCTTGATCTTCGTACAAGAATGGTGTGGTAGCCTCCACATCGCCGGCCTTATTCTCGGAAAGGAATCCAGGTGTGGCGGATTGGCCTGTAAGCTTCCGCACAAGGAACTTTCCTAGCTGTAGACCCCTATCGCGTCTATGTTTCTTGTCCACATGTGTCTCCTCGAGAAAGAGAATTCCCACAGTAATTCCAAGGAATAGTATTACCGCACACACGAGATTGGGGAGTAAGAAGGGAAATCGATCGAATATTGTACCTCGGGGAAATAGCGAGGGGTAACTATCGCAGGGCTGAGCTAGAGTACCGCCAATGACTGGGCCAATAATTGAGCCGAGACACCATACAAACGGCATAATCGAGTAGGCTCTAGGCTGGTGCACTTTGTCTGTAACCAGCTCTGCGACGGTGGTCTGTAATACCCCAATATTTCCATTGAGGAATCCCCCTATCGCTCGTGCAGCCAGTGCCACCGGTAAGCTGGGAGCAAAACCGAACACAAGCATGCTAATAGCGGTCCCGGCAAGTCCCATGATCAAAACTGGCTTCCTCCCGATTGAGTCACTCACACGACCCCAGAAAACCCCCGTGGAAAATTCCGCAAGCGTGAAAGCAGAAGTAACCGCTCCCGCGTAAAAGGCAATTTTGCTGTCATCGTCCGTGACTTTAAAAGACTCTACCATGAAGTAAACATAGGGGAATATGGACATGAACGCAATTGGTTCACATATGCGACATAGGCCTATATTATGAGTTAGTCCGTATCCTGATGCACTTCACCACGAACAAACTCGGCTGCTGTGCTCCATAAGGGGTAAAACATACCTAGGACAAAGAGCTGTTGTGATGGAAATGGGACAGACCCATCGGCCTTTTGGGTGTGCTTCCCCATAGAGGTGACTCGACGGGGCATTCTGTTGTATTGAAAATTGAAGATTGGAATAAAAGAAGCAGGTGTATCAAGATGGTATAATGGAAGCCGGGAAACGGAAGCGGTGGACGGGTATATAGGGAATAGAGATCGGGAAGTGTGACCTCTTTGCAGTTCACGCTGGCATCTGGCGTTAAATGTGGGCGTGCTTTGAGAGATAATCGGGTATAGAGCTGTTGCGTGAAAGCAAAGGTGAACCAAAGCCGAGCAGAGCCGTTTCAGAGGAACACCGATGTTGAAAACCTAACAGGCTGGCAGGGTAGTATCCAAGGGAATCGAATCGGAATCGATCAATGAACCCGATGGAAGCTTGAGAAGGGGAGGCAATAGAGCATGAATGTCGGAGCAGGTGCAAGAAAAGAAAAAGCAATCATAGGAAGTATTTCTTGATCTTTGGTAGAGCTGATGCAATGTATGGAAGCTGATATCAGGAACCAGAAGATCCCAAAAGTTAAGCGGATATTTTAAGGTCAAAAGACATGGAAGTTAGCGATGCACATGGCAATCTTTTAAAGCTTTCCAGACGGTCGGGACAGGACCACACCTCCATCAATTGGGTTAGGCAACATAAAGTCAAGATTTAGGCAGAGGGAGGCAGTGGGCCATCGAAGGCAGATAAAGGAGAAAACTGCAGTCATGATGTAAAGAGAAAAAGAAAGGAGGCGCAAAAGCAAAAAGACTTTTGAAAATTTCTTTTTATTTTCAGAAATGAAAATAAAAATAAGAATGTCGAATATAAGTGATGTTTATAAAAAGAGAAAGTATGACGATTGGGCGTAGGGGGCACATCCACATCATCACGAACTAGAGAAAGTGACATGGAGCGCAAATCATGAATAGCTGCTTACTGAGTTCGAGCCATCACGGACCAACAGGAGTCACGTCATAAACGCTAGATAGTGTTGAGCGTGAATCAGGCAGTTCAATGCAGCTTCGCTCATCATTCGTTGAGAGGTCTTCTCTTCCATGTCATTGGAGAAGGGAATTTTCTTTTTTTCCCTCTTTCATCAGCGGCAGGCGACGAATGGGTTGTTTGTCTTTACCGAAGAGCTCCAGCCTTCCGGCCAGGAGGGACGTGGAATCCACAGGTGGAGCCGGGGAATAGGGAAATGGAAGCCTGGTTTACCTTAAACGCCTGGAAGGAAGACTATATGTGGCGTTTTGTGGAGTATTTGTTGATGGGGAACCGGAGAAGAAACAGCTGGGGCTCTCAAAGAGAGAAAAAAAAAAGTAAAAACAAAAAGTAAAAAAGCAAAATATGAGGTCCATTTTGAATGCAAATTCGGTGGGAATTTTCAGCCTGATCGGTAGATCAAACTAAGTACTCCGTCTCTCGCTTTCGGGCCAGGGCTGAATTTGCAAACCGTCCCACGCCTCATTATGCAAGTGTATACGCATCGCCGGGCATTTATTGACAGTTGACTCCCCTTTTTAGCGTGTTTGTGGCTGTCTCTGGCTGAAAGGAGCCTGGACGGCGTAGAAGTGGGCTTGGAGGGGCGGGCATAACCTCACTTTCTCCGTCTGCCTTAAGGCAAGTTTACGATGAGTTGAGAACAGGTTGCAAATTGCGGATTTGGTGGCAGAGCAAGGGCGTATCGATTTCTATGACTTGACGTGGCACAGCTTCGCCCAGGCAGCATCTCAGTCCAAGGTTGAAAGAGGAAATTGAGCATGAGAGGAAATAGGCAGAGAGGAGGGATGAAAGAGATCAGCCGGGGATGAAAGGAGGGGGTAAAATGAAACGTGCAAAGGGATTTGATAGGCTCAGGGCGGCAAGACACGATTCGGAGCACAAAAAAGGCCAAGGAAGAAGGAAGACGCTGCGTCGAGCAGGGGGAGGCTGCATGGCAAGGACAAGGAGAAGAAGAAAAAGAAACGAGTTGGTTTACCGCCGCTTGGACACTCGTACAGCATCGGGGAAGCAGGAAGACAACATGAAAAGGATGAAGCCTTGAAATGGCGCAGAAAGATGAAGACGACGCAAGAGATGAGGTTGAAGCCAGGTTACCGACAGTCTGGAGATAATGCGCCTTCGTGGATCTGGCGTCCTGAAATGCTGACTAAGACAGTACAAAGTTACAGCAGTTTTGCGTATGGGCCGTTGCGATACATACGCGGTACGATACCGAAACGCCCGTCTGGGAGTTCCTGCATATCCAAACAAACAAGGGGAATCATCATTGACAAACATCCTGATGTTCAAAAACGTAGCCGAGTTATGCTATAGTCAGGGCGACGAAGTCTACCCTTTTTTTAACATTTACCGAGCAGTTCCCGTCACAGAGCACTTCCCGCTGCCGCTTTGTTCTCACCGCCGCCCCTGTATCCATCCCTACCATGATGTCATCGTGTTGTGATGCCGAGATGGAAGGGAGCCGGAAGCATTTTTTCAAGGAGACCTGGAAAACTTAGCTTCCCTGCCTCCCTGAGGTTCGCACCAAGGATTTGGACCTTAAAACCCAAAATATATCTAGAAAGACATTCTGTCGCCTCTCGCGGAAGAGTCCTTTATCCACCGTCAAATCGTTTCAGGTTGGAATCTTCGGTCCTCTCTTCCACGGCATCCTGGGTCGTTAAGCTGATTGGACAGGTGTGGAATCCCCGAACCAGGATAATTGATGGTGAATCGCGCTAATTGCATAAACTGGGAAGCTCCTGAAATCAAAAAGATACATTTTTTTTAGCGTTTCGTACTGCTTCTCGGAACCGTCGAACTTTGAAACTTCAGACCATCGAAAACAAGCTACAAGAAGGGGAAAGGGAAAAAAAAGGAAAAGCCGCTAAAAGAATGAGTTGCAGAAAAGGGGAGGTGGACAGTTACAAAAACGCTAATAGAAATTTAGAGGATTTATTCGGCTGGTTGTCAACCTTCAACTGGAGCATACGTGAGGCTGTCAAGAAGACCGTACGTGTCGCATTAGACCAGGTAATTTCCTTTCCATCTTCATCCCTTTGGTTACGAATTCAGCCGATGCAGATGTCCGAGGGCTTCGGCCAAGCTTATGAGGCATTGTGAAGTCCGATGCCAGCCCTGATTCTGATGCATCTACTTTCTCGTGGCCACCCGGTAAGAGTCTTCCGGTAACGGGTGTGACTCTCGAGGTGCGAAGCGCGAAGAAAAGAAAGCTTGTCATCGCATACATAGTGTGGGGTTCCTGATTGGCCATACTTCTCAAGATCAAAGTTTGATTTTGTGCCCCAGCATGGATTTTTGTATATATTTGAAGCCTTTGTTTGCTCACATCAAAAGCCGAAGCAGAGGTGGATCTTAGCAAGGGGATATTCGGTATCCTCAGCCAACAGAATGGGTTCTCCCCAATTGAGTTATCGCCCCTTGGGAAGAGGCAACCACCTCCGCCAACCTTAAGCTAGACATGTGTTACCCAAATTAGGATGTTTTGAAATTTCGGTGGAACCAACTTGTCTTTACATTTTCAGTCCGCTGATCTTGGGACGAATGGGGGCGGATGTCGACGTTGTCAAATGACACCTTCTCACTGTCGTACAGGTATACAGGAGCTCTGTTCTGTCTTCTATCTTTCTCCGTCCTCCGACCTTGGTGTTATCCGCAACATTCCCTGTCGAGCAAGGGAAGTCAACAGGCGCCTAAGCGACATATCACAGGTCTTGCCCAATCAATGAGGAAAGAATTTTCCGGCGTGCATTGATGTAGGTGTTTTGCAGCTGTTGATATTTCGCCGGCAGCAGGGTTGGTGTAGACCGCTACTGGAGAGATACATCATTCTCTCCTCTCGGCCTTCGTATTCCACGAAACTACCAACAACTCATCAGAGGTTGGCAGTCAACTGATCTGCATCAAGAGTTCGATGATAAAAAAAGAACCTGGAGGAATAAATAGAGATAGATTCGTGGTTCCATTCGTACATCTGCTGGCACGACACACCAGCCTTTGAGAGAGTTTGCTGTACTGAGTTCGTTCTTCGCCTAGTCTTAGTGCGACTTGTTCAACTGCGAGAAATTCCTTAGTTTGCAGGGGGCGTTCGATAGGTCTCGCCAACTGGTGGCAACAGGCTGACGAATATCAGCATCTCCCGAAGTTAGCGTGAGTACGGAGTACGGTGTACATACACAGAAGTTACATATTAGTACGATGATGATAAGCAAACTTAGCACGCGAAGACAAGGGAATGGACATCCATGTTAGGTATGGCAAAATGGGGAGTCCTGTACTTTTGTACACCGTCAGTCGTTGCTTCATACATCCGTTGATGACAGGCTATACGTTCGTATGCACGGACGACGTGATATACATACGCTGTACGCCTCTGCCGGTTGGAGCTGGAAGGCCATGCACCTTCGCCTCTCGTGTCGAAATGCCCTTCATCATCATTATTTAAAAGTCGTCCTTACCGACATATGTTTACACGACATGTTGTGCTTGTAAGCCTGGTTGAGCATTTCCGATCAACTCATGGCTGTGCATAAACTTGCGATCCACAAAGATCTGGGTGACCAGACACGCGGGTTAGAAAAGATTTTTTGCAGCTTCCAACCTCGTTTACATTCCAGATACTCCGCCAGCAACTCTGTTGCATGGGGTCATTATTATTGCATCCTTGTGTATAGCACCATGGAGGGAAAGATGGTAATGGCAGAAAATACCTCCCCGTCGATCACTAACACCCCGAACCCACATACGCACATGTTGTCGACATATATTTATGCAAAGAACCTGGACTGAACGACCACAGCCCATTGTGATATCATGATGGAGCCTCTTACAGATGAGCTGCATGAGAACTATCGATTGTACATATTACGTGAGACTGTGCCATGAAGAAAAGGAGTGGCGTGTGGAAAGAAATGAGAAATCCGCTTTGTGTTTTCCGGTTCAAAATACGAGGACTACCTGCGGATGACCTGATCCGCGTGTACCTTAAGCCCTTGTGGAGGGAGATAAAGAAATGGAAAATTGAGAAGTGGCGAGTGATTGGTTCGTAACTCGTGGGCTCGTGGAGCTGAAGGATATGACAAGGCTAGTCGAAACGCGCCAAAGCCAATCTTGCTTTGTGATCAAGAGGCAAGGATGCGTAATTTTAAGGCTCTGGCTGGTTGATTGCAAAAAAATAAAATAAATATTGGTCTGCAAATGTATACGAAAAGTCCCTGTTGAGGGACATGTACATCCTGTGAAAAATCCTGCTTCTTGTTTCGAGATAACTTTCCCCAAGGTACGAGGTGCATGCAGACTATATATGTCGATACTTATATAAGTCCTCTTTTGGTTAAAAGTACCCCCCGTGGGGAAATATCGCAATTTATCGGCCTCAGCAATCCGAAGCATCTGAGACGACCTAGCCGATTGATTAGATCATGCTCTCCAGCATGCAAGGCAGTCTCCTGACAAGCAGTTTTTTTTTTTTTAAAAAAAAAGGGCGCCAGAAAAAAGAAACAATGGCCGTTGGGAGCGATAGTAATCGGGCTATCATGTAAGTGTCTGGAGGACAAGCTGTACATGTACAGCGCTGCAAGTATGTTGGCCATGCATGCGTCAGAGAGAGAGAGATTCGTATATCATTTTCCGTTTACGGAGCACGGTTCTCTCGACTTCAGCCCGCCAGCGAGCGAGCATTGAAGCTTGGTGGACGACGAGATATCCCGAGGAGCGAAAGAGGGCATCCCGTTCTGAACTTGGCATCCTTTTGCAAGCCCGCCATTGTCACGTCCGGAATTTGGGCCGTCATTCCAATTTCCGTTGTTTCACACGGAGATTCATCACGCCTTCCCCAGTGTTTGGATCCTTGAAGGTTTGGGACTCAACTGCCCTGAATTGAACAACCACAATCTAATCTCTGCCGAATCACCATCATCAACATCAGACATATGGAGCACGTCGACACTGAGCTATGGAGAAAGAAATTAAATAGTCTGGGTCTTTTAAAAAGGTGACCCCATAAGCTATTGCTGTTTAGCTTTTCCCGGCACTGGGATCTGGTCCCGCGGCGACGGATCCAGCGAGCCAAAAGCAGCAGCGGGTTGAGCTAAACCAAATACGGCACGACCTGCAGGTCGGGGGGTCATGTGATGGTCCCGGGATGGAGAACTCGTGGGGACGCTCAAATATAATTACAGCAACTAGGCGTTACGCTGTCAGGTATCTGTCTTACCATACATACCCAAAGATACGTGGGATGTCTTTCTCTCTCCATGTTCGCTTCCTTTCTCTCTTACTCTCATCCTCCCACTCCCTCGCCAGTTTCACCGGCTGCAGGAGAATTTAATCGTTACGAGAGCCGAGCTAAATCGAGAATGAAGAAGAAGAAAAGAGAAAAGAAGCAAAACGAAACATAGACGGTGACTAGGCAATGCTATTTTTTGAGCCTTGATTCGCCCTTTCATCGTTGACTGCAGATGTTCACGCATGTTCCTTGCCAATCACATAATTCCCGATAGTTTGACAGATAAACGACTTCTTTGGCCCAGCTTGCCGAGTGCTTTTTGTATGTCCAGAGCATGCAGCTTACCTCATATTCTACTTACCGACATACACATGCCATGGGTCTCCCCGCACCGGGCGCATCAACAAATATGGGATCCTCCCCCATTTGATGCGAATGATACATTTGGAGGGCTGAGCGACAGGATTACGACTCCCTTCCTGCATGGATTCGGCCCCTTATTTGGCCTCATGCGGTGTAAGTCCTCGACAGACTGCGTCATATCATCATCCGTCGCTTCATGTGGAGAACACGCTGCCCGAAGCTCAGCCGTGGTGGCATTGAATTGCAAGAATATATAACTCCTGAACCATTGGGCCTTCTTCTAGATTACCCTTGTCTTGAAATGCAGTTCGCGGATGGGAAGGGGTGAGGAGCTGCTCAGCATAAGCCCGGGACCAGAGCTCCCCCTGTGATAAATGCTCTTTCAATGGTGGGGTAGCATCTCGACCCCGCTCGCTTTGAACTGATATATCAGTTTACTACTTTGTACATACGTGCATGCCAATATCAAGGGCTCCTCGGATGACATCACGGGGGCCGAAGTGCTGATTGATCCAAAAAAAAACACACATTGAAGAAAGAGCGGAAAACAGCATTAAGTTAAACTCAACACCACGCCGAAGGCCCTCTTTGCGAATCACAGAGTCAATGACTTTTGCTGTTCCGGCAGTTCCACAGAGAAGGGGACAGTCATGCAGGAAGGTCTCGGGCCTCTGGCGCGCCGCGGCGAGGAAATGAGACTCAGCTATCACCCATAGGCTACTGAACTCGCGAATTGCATAAATAGCTTCATTCCATGTCGTCCAGATCCACACTCTTCCATCATTTTTGTACGAGGACAAGATAATGCAACGTCAACTGAGAGGGCGCTCACATGAACGGCTTACTCAATTGCACGGTTCTGCTACATGTCCCTATGTGATTTGACTATCTTGACCCCTTGAACTGATATTTTATTTTTAGTCGACAACAGTAAACACCGAAATGAACATGGTTTGGGTTCAGGGATGACACCTGTCACGTCGCATAGCATTTCTATTATTTGACAGCGAAAAGTGATCATATGGTCGCTCAACCTCCTGAATCGCGACTCCATGACAACAAACGTCACTCCGCTTTGAAACCCCTTTGGGAAACATTACATCCCGTCGGAAAACTCACTCTGGAAGACATCTCCGATGCAGAGTGTTTGTCTTGTGTTGCACCTTATCATTGCTACGATGATTATCAGTTGCATATTTAGGCTGACACTTCCTTTTCGCAAAAATAAACTCCACGGTATATCCGAACTGTCACAAGCTTAACCATTTAAAATATTACAGCATAGCGAAGCAATTTTGCAGCAGCCCTTGTGCTTCGTGACCGTAAATCCTGGAAAGGTCTCCTTGGGCAGGACTGTGGTGAGAGCAAATGACCAAGTCCCAAAAGAGGTCATTGCCAATTGAGGCCAGTCAATTGAATTGCATTCAACAATTTTATTTCTTTTCAAACGGCCACATCGACTGGTCTTCAACTGATGCCCATGGCTTCAGCCACCCGGCAAATCTTTCTGTGTTAACGATTATGTAATCAGTTTCTTAATGTAAAGAATGTCTTGGCGTCGGGTCGCAAAAGTTTCGCTCAACTTTCATCTTCATCACGCTGATCAAGCACATCCCTTAACAGACATTGAGCTCAACTCGGCTACTGAATAGAAAATACGAGTGACCGTCGCAAATTCCGAATGGTCCGCATATGGCTCCAATTCAAGGCACTTTGATGCCTTTCCTTTACCCATGCCTATCAAATTCGACTGGCAGAAGTGTCTGGAGAGCTTCTAGACCTTTTCGCAACCTTCGTTTTCCAAGTCGAGCTTCAAATCTCCGGCCGATTAGCTCCAGTCAGACCGTTTCTGGAACTGTTTCGGGAAACGATGACGGATCACAGACACATAACGACTATCTAAACCCTGCTCCGTCAGATTATGCCCGCTCCATCTTCCAGGATAAATGCTCGCTGAGCGTTCATGCCGGCTCGGGTGGCAATGGCTGTGTTTCATTTCTTCGTGACAAGTTCATTGAAGAGGGACCAGCAAATGGGGGTGATGGCGGAACTGGAGGAAACGTAATGATCCAGGCCATCGACGGCCCAACAAGCTTACACAAGCTCATGCGGCGAGGAGTAGTCAGAGCTGGACGCGGAAAGAATGGGAAAGGAAGGTCACAAGGTGGTCAGCGAGGGGAAGATGTTTTGATTCAAGTGCCGGTTGGGACGGTAATTAGAGAGGTTGGGAGGTACGATCCTGTTGCTGAGAAGGAGTTTCAGCTTAGAAAGCTCAAAAGAGAGGTTGGGACGGCACAGGCTTTACGGATCGTGTCGACGCGGCGAGAACAATGGGTGTTGTACCCTGGTACAAAACCTATGGATGTCGAAGCTACGAATTTTCCGATCCTCCCCCCACCTCGACGGCCGAACCTTGCTGCTGCGCAACCCTCGGCTCCAGTTTACCTTGATCTCTCAGAGCCAATGGAGCAGCCGATGTTACTCGCCGCCGGAGCTATGGGCGGCATGGGCAACCCTCATTTTGTCAGTTTGACATTGGGTAAGCCCACAATGGCTTCTAAGGGGGAGGGTGGTTTGAGATTGGAGTTAGAGCTAGAACTCAAACTTCTCGCAGATGTGGGATTGGTTGGTTTGCCGAATGTTGGTAAAAGCACTTTACTGCGCTCGATCACCAACAGCCGGACAAGGATCGGAAATTGGGCATTTACCACGCTTTCCCCTAATATCGGCACGGTTGTCCTTGATAACCACGCAAGACGGCCCGCTTACCTATCCGCTCCTGGAACAACACCTCGCTCCCGCTTTACAATCGCCGATATTCCTGGTCTAGTCGAAGGTGCCCACCTTAACAAAGGCCTGGGGCTCGGATTCCTCAGACATATTGAACGAGCTGGAATCTTGGCCTTTGTCGTTGACCTGAGTGCAGGCGACGCAATTACCTCCCTGAAAGGCCTATGGCGCGAGCTCGACCAGTACCAACTCCTGCGTGACAGTGAGCTCAACATGGACAGCGAATTCCACCAGCCCGCCTGGACTCCAACGGCTGATGCCGACGAACCACGCCTCATCGAATGGACTGGCAAACATACAGAGCCATCTTCGCCTCAAAATTCTCCCATCAAGTTTTCAGGCATCCACCCTGTTTATTCCAAGCCGTGGTTCGTTGTCGGCACAAAAGCGGATTTGCCAGAAACTCAAGAGAACTTTCAATCCCTCAAACAGTACCTCGCGGATGTTGAAAAGGGGGTTCAGCCACATCCTTCCAGCCGTAAAAATGCATGGCGGAATCGTATATTCTCGGTTCCAGTAAGCGCGATCAACGCGGAGGGTGTTAAAGCTATTCCGGAGCGGGTGGTTCAGCTCATGGATGGTCGTTACTGATGTTATTTTTTGTAAGATAATTCGGATATACCCAGCAGACAGCGTCATACCTGTCTGTATCTCAAATATATGTACTTATAGATCCTAGACATGATGTACACTAGCTTAGAACAATTTAATATCTCCCCAAGGACATGTTTTGGCACATTATATATCTTGACAGCTGAATGATATCGTCGTAGTTGAGCCAGCACTCCACCCGAAGTATAAATCCACTCTCGAGATTCAAGACCATACATGCACAGAATAGAAATCACCAACTCACACGCATACCCTCCATTCGCGATCGATATTAGAAAATTGCCGAATACCGATCCCGCCGATCGAGCATCCCACTTCCATGACCCCACTGCACACCCTCGTCGCACAAACACGCGCCTCCATTCTACGCCCTTCGCTCGACGACCCGATCCGCGAATGCTACCTCACCAGCGAACACCACGAAGGCAGCAGCGACGACGGCGACAATTATAATAAGAGCACGAACAAGCTCGTTTCGACCCTCACATCCGATCCGGACGGTGCTCTTCAGCTTGCGGACGGGAAACTACGCGTTTTCCCATTCAAGGATGTCAAAGATTGTTGGAGACGGCTGTTTACTGATGCGAGCATAATCAAGGCGTGTGATTTGGTTACTCTACATTATGGCCGCGAGGGAGAAAAGGCGGGGGAGGATACAAGTGGGATGAAACGAGAAGATGGCAACGAGCGCGACAGTGATAAAGGTGAAGGCCAAGCTGATGGAGGTGCAGATGCAAATGCGGATTCGCGCAAGAGCACTACGAAGACTACTTGGATAATGGACGTGGTGTGTCTGCTTGACAAAGCGCTGATCATGACTGGTGCCCCGCGAAGGGAGAAGCTGGTCGAATCGTTCTTAGCTACTCTACAGGATGCGACTGTTGGGTTGGAAGATGATACGGCTTCCCTTCCACGACTGCCATGTTCACCGTCGGTTTCGGGCCCGTCCACTCCGCCAAATAAGCGCAGAAGGATAGAGGAAGATGGAGATTCGACGGGTTTATTCCCCCGCGACATGGTCCCGCCGCCGCGTCTGGTATATCCTGTCCCTCGCATCTCGGCGCCCTCTTTTGAAGAGTTCACGGAACATATTTGGACCAATCGGACTCCGGTAGTTATTACAGGGGCTATGGATGACTGGCCCGCGCTATCGACGCGACCGTGGTCTTCACGAAATTACTGGGCGCAGAGGACGTTTGATGGACGGAGGCTGGTTCCTGTGGAGGTGGGAAGATCTTATACGGATGAGGGCTGGGGGCAGCGGATAATGCCGTTTGGGGAGTTTGTGAAGGATTACATATGGCGAGGGGATGAGGCTGGGATGAATGGTGGTTATGATGGGGATGGGGAAGAGGGAGAACTACGATCTACTGAGATCGGGGCTGGGCAGTCGCGCGATGTCCAGACTGGGTACATGGCGCAGCATGATCTTTTGAGGCAGATTCCGGCATTGGGGAGAGATATCTGTGTTCCTGATTATTGCCATGCGGATCCTCCAGGGCCGGAGGCTGGAACGCCTGTTTACGCCAGGAAACTACGGGAGAAAGAGGCGAAAGCGGAGGTGGCTGCGCGATCGACAGATGGCAGAGAGAAACAAGACAATGAGCCGCAAGATTCTGGTGTAGGTGATGAAGCGACGGAAAGTGATACTTTGGCTGGAGATTCTGGACATTCGCACAGTGCTAATGGGGACGAGGCTGCACCCTGTGTTGAACCGGTGGTCAATACCTGGATTGGCCCTGCGTGGACTATCTCGCCGTTGCATCACGATCCTTATCACAACATGCTAGTGCAAGTGGTAGGAGCTAAATACATTCGCCTTTATTCCCCTCACACTCCAGCGTCTCAGATATATCCTCGGGGCAAGGAGGTGGTCAACCCCGCATCAACGGATACATTGGCGGCTGGAGAGGAGCAGATAGATATGTCGAACACATCGCAGGTCGATATCGCGGCGATTGAGCTTTCACCTGCCGAAATTGAGGACTGGGAAAACCGGTGGCCTGGATTCTCGGAGGCTCAGTACATGGAAACTGTGTTGAAGGAGGGAGAATGTCTATATATCCCCGTTGGTTGGTGGCATTATGTTCGCGGGCTTCAGGCTGGTATCAGTGTTAGCTTCTGGTGGAATTAGCAGTCGATCATATATGGAAGTTGGGTATGACTTTTGATGGACAACGCAAAGGCTTGATGCCCGTCTCCCCCATCAGTTTGCGGTGGTCGTAGTGGGAGTGATATCACAGACGTTGAGAGAAGAAATGCCAGGGACGGGGAAACCCTCGGTTAGACAAGGATATTGGGAGATCGGGGAAGTTTATCTGCGTCACAAGTGGGCTATCGGTATCTGACTGTCGCATTCGGATATGACACATAGGTGTATGTCAATGAATCCTTCCTGAGATGTGAAAGAAAAGAGTTGCAGTGGACCATGGTTACTTAGCACCTTGCAACCCTCCAAACGCAGTTTTCCAGGGCTGGAGCATATTTGCTGCTACGGATTTGGATGCTTATATGGACGGAATTGAGACTTCAGTCCGCCTTCTAACCCAAGCTGGTGAGAGGAGCAACGTTAGAAGCCAGATTGCCCCAAACGCAGCAGGCTGGCGTGAGAATAAGCAATTGTATGACCAGCTGGAACTAAAGCGATCAAGACTCGGCATGATGACGTTCGTTCCTATTTATCTCCTCTCGCCGGCGTTCAGATCATCATGGCCCGCCCGTAAAACATAACCCTGCTACAAAGCAGGGGTATGGCTGAATTGATTCAGACCGGTGAATCAAAACGGCGAGATCTCTTGAGACAGCAGCAAGATAGCGTGTTTGATATTGCCTGGAACGAAGGGGTTTGCCGAAAGCCGTGCGGTGTTTGGAGTTCCAAAACCCGGATCCCGATTATTCCGCACCGAATCACATGACCACGCGGTCTAGCGTGTGCCTATCCGTAGCCACGGGGATCCCGAGAGAGAGAGACTCAGAGAGACAGACCCTCAAATATGCTCTTCACCGCTCACACCGAAAAATGTAAAATCCATGCCCCTGCCCTGGTCCATGTCAATCGCACGTCCACTGAGGGGAGGACGCGTCGACAGTGCCTGAGTCGCGACCAAGGTATACGAGGGCGCGCGTGATGGGTATCCATTTCTAATAACTGCAACGCTAGAGCAAAAGCGGCGTGGGGATTATGCCAATTCTAGAGTTTGGTGTGGTTTGGACCGAGGCAAAGCTACCAATAGTGAAGGGCAAAAGGCGAGACTTGCCCCCTTTCCCCGACTTCGGAAATGCAGGTGTAAAAGCGGCCGTTTTTGCTTCAATGCAGTGGCTTTTCTTTGGCGTTGGTGAAAGTTACCCAGGGATTTCTTCCAGACTGATATTGGAGGTGGGCGCTAAACCCAAAGAAGGTCAACTTGTCAAAGGAAGGGCGCGCGCTCTGGGCTGCTTAAGTCAGCGATGCGGCTCCACATGCGCGCATCTCATGCATGCATCTTCGACTTTCTTCCCCCACAGCTCCAATCCACTCTCTTGTCCGTGGATCTGTCTGCCTCTTTGGCTGTGAACCAGAGCGGGATATGTTATCCGCTTTTTCTAGTCTTTTTCTCTGGGTCAGGTAAGGGATTGTCAGCCTTCTTCTCACGTTCTCGTACAGAATCTGCAGCGCCCCCGAACTTTATGGATGGTCAGCTGCAATATTCTTTGGTTCAATGAAGCTCTCAGCCCTGCTTCGAGGTTATCCCCTGTTCAGAGCACAAAGTGTGATTGATTACAGTAGTGTCCAAAAGGACCAACCAGTCAGGAAATCCATTGTTTCTGTGCTCCATGCTGGTGGTTGCCCGCTGTCAGCTACCCCCTTTGGTCGTAGATAGCCTAACTGTGACCCAGGTTTCCAAAGGAAGTCAGTCCAAGCGTGTCCCTCTACTTCAAGTGAACCAGTCGCAAGAATCAAAAGAAACTTGGGGCACTGCCACTCAGATACAGACAAGGCTAACAGGCTGCAACGTATATGTGAACACCCTCCTTTGACCATGTCAGCCCAACACCAATGCAACGGCACCCACAAGTCAATGGCAATCTCTCACCCTCAATTGCTGCAAGCCAAAGCGATACGTTGATTGATATTGCGGGTTCTTATCCATTTATATCTGCAAATCTGCGTCTAATCATGCACCTTCCCTTTAGCCTTGGATCCTAAATATATACACTTACATCACGAGGGTTAAACGTTTCGGTCTCCATAGCCAACCATGAATGGTCACTTTTAAGCTCCGCTCTCCGTCTCCTTCTCCGAGCATCCCATGCTCCGACCACCGGAATGGGCCAAGGTTGTGTCCGCACGCCATGCCGAGCGTATGACTCAAATTAATCTTCCCTCCCGCTTTTGTTGTACTCCCTTCCTCGAACATATATTTTTTTTTTGCTCTGGACGCCGTTTCAATTGTTTTACTCAGGGCCCCCCTCCAAATACCCTAGCTGACAATATCGTCATCGTCACTTCTGACCGGGGCGGAAGTCAATTGATGCTTGCATTTGTGGATACCCTTTTTATATGCTTTGAAATCCCCCCCTCGTATAATTTCCAGCTGTGTTCTTGCCTTCTCCAATACAAATAATGGAGTACTTCGACTTTGAGGAAGCAGCCCAACAGGATGATATTGATCAATCGTCAAACTGTTTAGAGGTTGGTGATCTAGACGATCTCGATTTCGATACTAGCAACTGGGATGGGATTAGTGATCTAGACTTTGATGCTGCCGTCTGCGGTGATGCCACCGACACCCTTGAACTTCCAGCTACGAATACGCAACCCATAGACAACGAAAAGGAAGAGAGCGTCAACGGGCTACTTTCCAATGGATCGTGTCCTATGAAACGAGCAAAGGAACCCTGCTATTTCTGCCGAACATTTCGCCTGGACTGTGTTGTCGCCCAGGGAGGTGCTATGAAGAACGGTTGCACCTGTTGTATATCATTGTACAGAGAGTGTAGTTTCAACCACGCTGTTCCACAGGGAAAATATATCGATACCTTACACGTTGTCTCCGAAGACGCATATGTTCCCACGGGAAGTTTGACTGGAAAAAAGGTCCTAAAGTCATACGGTGGGATAAATAGCGGCATCCGTCGTCCGGAAGAGCTTGAACAAAAAGGACGGAAGAGCGGGGCGAGATTCCCCCAGCGAGCCGTAAAGATACTGAAGTCTTGGTTATCTGAGCATTCGGCTCATCCTTACCCTACAGACGACGAAAAGGACATCCTCAGAATTAAAACAGGCCTTGAAAAAAACCAGGTATCTAGCTGGCTGGCGAATGCCCGGCGCCGAGGCAAAGTGCGACCTCGTGGCTATTCCCCCAGTCGCGGTGTTCCTATCCCTGGTAAAAAGCTTCCACCTGGTGTCGATTACTCCGAACTAAATCCTCTCGAGCGATGGAAGCATTCCCCACCTGAAAACGAAGCTGCTTCCGCGAGAGATATTATTAACGCCATGGCCACTTCTTCCTTTGCTCCGGGATCGAATCATCCCAGGGGGAGCTCATCCTCTAGGAAAGCCGGATCTAGTAATGGTGACTCACAGTCTAACAAAAGAGCGGCACCATCCATCAACAGCTACAGTCTCGACACCACCACCCAATCCAGCATATCAGAGATGTCCTTCGCCTCTGTCTACTCCAATCGCTCATCCCGTGACTCGTGGAACTCTGCCGACACAAAGGAGAGACGCCGCCGTCGCCATAAGTCTACCATTGCTCAAAACTCATTCCAAAAACATCGCGGCGCACGAATCTTCCAATGCACCTTTTGCACAGACTCGTTTCCGACCAAGTATGACTGGCAGCGGCATGAGAAATCACTTCATCTCCCATTGGACAGGTGGACATGCACACCCGACGGAGGGGTTCTACATGGCCCTGATGGCCGACCAACTTGTGCCTTCTGTCAGCACCCAAATCCAGATGAAGACCATCTGGAGACACACAACTATAGCACTTGTCAAGAAAAACCCCCTCAGGACCGAACATTCCTGAGGAAAGACCACCTCAACCAACACCTCCGATTGATGCACAGTGTCAAGTACCGCCCTTGGATGGACGCTTGGAAGAGCGCTACCACAGAAATTAAATCTCGCTGTGGTTTTTGCCCAGCGACTTTTACCACCTGGAAGGATCGCGTGGATCATCTTGCCGCTCATTTCAAGTCTGGCATGGAGATTTCCCAGTGGAAAGGGGGCTGGGGATTTGATAAATGCATCGAGAACGCTGTCGAAAGCGGCGTACCCCCATATCTCATTGGCCACGAGCGCAATACGCTAGACCCCTGGGTTGCACAGGCACCTACCCAGGGTGGCCATGGGAAGAGGAAAGCCGGCTCAGGCGCCTCAACAGCCTCCTCTTTGAGCATGCCAGTCCCGGCCGATGCGAGTTGCTTTCAGCGACTGGAAACTGAACTCTCAGCGTATGTTGGCAAGCTATTAGGACAAGGGATTGTTCCAACAGATCAAATGATACAGAGCGAAGCAAGAATGATAATTTACGGGAGTGATGACGCGTGGAATCAAACATGTGCGGATAACTATATTTGGCTGAGTATTTTAAAGAGGGACCTGGGGCTCAGTGATACACCTGATGCAGCAGACATTCGGTTGGATGACCTTGGAATGCAGCCACCTTACGCAGCAGACGGAGGCCTGAAGCAGGCTCCCAAGCACACTTCGGGTAGGGTTCCAAGCATCACAAACCCACCATCTTCTGGCTCCGGATTTCATTCCGTTCATACAAGCAATCGAGGCAGCTTTTCTGGCAGCGTCGCAGGAAGCTATGAGGTGTTTCCTTCCGGCGGGAGTGTTTCTGGCGGCGGTGGAAGGGAATTCTTCTCGCCCGGAAAATTCCCAAGTTACAATCAATCCCCGCTATCCACATCAGCACCTGCCGCCCCTACTGATGCTGACCCCTTCAATTCGATCGGTTTCGAGGCCGATTTCTTCCAGCGTTTCAGCGACACCCAAAATGGCATCTCTCAAGAGATAAATGACATGGAATTGGAATCGGCAAAGCCGGGAGATCCTTTGGGGCTGCCGCACAGCAGCGCCTTCTCAAGCCCTTCGCTTATATCCTCCGGCATGCACCACCAAAAGTTTAATGGCACACCAGGTACAACGTCCATGTCATATCCAGACTTACCTATCCTACCTAATACGTCCTTGGCTGAGCCAGGACCATTTGAACCCGATTATTCAGCTCTATTTGATCCTTCGACTGCATTTGATGAACATATGGACTACAGCACCCATTCAAACCCACATTCTCGACAATAATAGGTCCACTAGGGTGCTATACGATACAATTGATTTACGAGACCAAAACAAGAAAAGCGATTTCCAACGCGAGGAGTTTATGGGCTTAAGAGTTCGACGGTGGTTGTACCACCGTGTGTTTTTCATCTACCATTTCTTGCTTTTAACATAGAAAAGATGGCATTTATCTCGACGGTTTTGACGGAAACAGCTGATGAGGCGGCTGGAAATTCAACATGAGGCACACTTGAGTTTATGTATACCTTTTATCATCCTCCCGGCATCATGTTTATCTTTCTATTTACTAATGCCACGATACCACGACGGGCAATGTTCGTTTCGTTTCCCTTCTTCTCCCTGTCCTTTCTTCCATTTCTACCTTTCCGGCGTTTCTGGGTTGAAAAGAAAAACACAATAATATACCTCGACAAAAACGGGAAAAATATATAAGTTAATATAATCAGTACGCGGATTTTAATGAAACTCTTCCATCTGAATTGATATCACCAATAGAGAATTTACTCTGTCCTCCTGAACCAGCGCAGCTCCCAGCCGGTCGTCCCAAACGTGTAGACGTGTTCCAATAATTACCCATTCGTTTACTGTCAAACATTCTAGACCTTGAACTGCGCATTTTTATCCCGCTGGGCTGGACTGTTATACTTGTTGAAGTATGAATCCTCGACGGTTGCTACAAAATAGTCACAATCACATGCTTTCTGCCCGCCGACGAACTCTTTTCTTTGCCGCCTCAAGAGGAGAAGAAATCAGTTATCAGAAGGCAAAAAGTAGACGGTAAAAAGAGCCCCTCCTTCTTTGCTCTCTGTTTTCTACAATTTGTGAATGCCATGTAACAGTCGTTTCACAGTTGCAGACATGGACGGGGAAATTGCCAATAACTTCGCGCAGGCTCCCTATGAGGGGAAATCAGGCGTGAGGTGGAATCGGGTTCTTCCAGGTAACTGAACTTGCAAATCCAAATAGCAATTTAGCCGTTTCAGCTACTGTTTCTCATCTTACCCTACGAGAATAGTAGGGTTGAATAAATAAATGGACTTTAATTGCTAACCACTCGGTTGCGCGGTAGGATTCACATTCGTGCAGAGCGCGGGAATCGAAGCAAAACAGGCCAATCCAGACTATTCCTTGATTCGATCACTATTCATCACTGGCCTTTTATTCCATCTTGAAGCTCTTCCGGCAGATTTGTCAGATAGTGAGCTGTCGATGATCCGGGCAAAGGCTCCAGCGCAATTAGTATCTACACCAACCAGCGCAACGGTGACGGCAACGCCGGCTGGATCACACTCTCAATGCTGTCACCACAATAATACCGATCAAGCACCGGCCTCACCATTTCTACGCAGTAAACTCGAGCTATTACTTCGAGCCAATGGCCCCCAGACGCATCTAGGCCAGAAGAATCGCGGACCACCATCCGTCTCGTACCCTGGGGTTCCTTCGACGAACTCACCGTTTATACACCGCCTGACAGCGTTATTCGTCATATATGTATTCCTATTCTTCCAATTTCTACTTCCATATATCGGCGCTGGTATTCATTGGATACGTCGTTCGGAGCGGGCGCGGGGTTATATGGAGGTCGCTGTGGTTTTGGCAGTTGGCGCAGCACAAAAGGTTCGGAGCCACGGGAGCACGATCGGAACTAGAGTGATGAAGATGCATGATGGAAGGCTTGCAAGCGTGGTTTTGCAGTTTATTGTTTGGTTTTCAGCGGCTGTTTTGGGAGGGGTTTGTGAAGGTGTTGGGGAGGGGATTGGGATTTTGAATGGCATTCGATAGAAAGGTTGCACAGCGTATGGACTCGATATAATTATGGATAATGCATATCATAGATTAGATTGGTTTAGATAAAAGGATGTCATTTTGTGCAACTGGTTGAATTCTGGAGAATTAAAACCTCCTTGGATGCTTGGACATCGCCAAGCCGCATCAACGATCGGGTCTTCCCGAGCTTCTTGGATCGCAACCCCAAATGCTTTGTGTGACTTGAAACGATTCAACTTGATCGAGGATGTCGAGTAGCAAGCTGCCTAACCT
Source organism: Arthroderma sp. MBC 929 (assembly GCA_030789285.1). Lineage (NCBI taxonomy): Eukaryota > Fungi > Ascomycota > Eurotiomycetes > Onygenales > Arthrodermataceae > Arthroderma > Arthroderma sp. MBC 929. The sequence continues at coordinate 51,236 of JARJUX010000003.1, read as the reverse complement.
TGCATCTTTACGAGCCCATCAGCTCCGTCTTGAATTGTGAGTTTACTACACATTGTCACCACGATTGATATAGCATCAGCTTATAACCTTCTGCGCAGCGCGAGTCTTCAAGTCGCTCCGCCGCCTGGAATCTATGTGAGCATCTCTCCAACTGACCCGACTCTTTGGTCGGGTGTGCTGTTTGTCCAGGAAGGTGAATATATTATATCTTCTATCCTGAGTGCCTGGATGCTAACTTACACAATAGGACCTTATGCATCGGCTATTCTACGATTCCAGATCCGCTTCCCTCGTACTTATCCTGCGCTCCCCCCAAGTGTGACTTTTAGCACCGATATCTTCCACCCTCTTCTGGTTCCTTCGACCACATATACCTTCACGACTGGCTCGTCCTCGGATACAGATACAGTTAGTGCAACTGACGACGAGAGGCTGTCACCCGGTGGTTTTAGCCTACGTCATGGATTCCCGCATTGGTTCGGGAGAGCGAGACGGAGCGCTGCCAACTCTACTACATCTTCAAGAAACGTAAGCGGTAACCATCCTGCTGGCCCTAGCGCGGAAACGGGAGCCAGGTCTGGGGAAGGGAGGAAGAGTTCAGACGACCAGAAGGATGGTGAACAAGACACCTCCAAGCCCCAGGAGCTTGAACGACGTGGGACTGAGGATGGGAATGACGTGCGGAATGTAAAAGTTTCACCCTTCCCGTCGGGAACTGTTCAGTCGTACTCTTCGGATCAGGTTGATGTTCCTGTCATGGAGATATTGAATTATATTCGCTCGACGTTTGATAATGAGTCGATTCTTGATTCGGTTCCACTTGAGGCAGCGGGAAATCCTGGTGCATGGCATGCATGGCGAGCTTATCGCCGTAACTCTCTAAGCAAACCATCTAATGATTCGAAGGCTTCAGAGGACAGCCCTGCGAGTGTCGCCGGACGCACTTTAAGCTTAGACGGCAGTGCTAAAAAGGGAGGACCGCAAGCTCGCTCGCCAGGGGAGTGGAACTGGGAAGGGGTCTGGGCTAAGAGAGTCCAAGACGGCATTCGAAATAGTTACCTCGAATCTGTCCTTTTCGGCACTTCTAAGCCCGTGAACCCTTCTGATGACCCGGTAAGGAGGAAATAAAGTCCACACTCTTCAATGAGGAGTTCAGCTGCTGACATTTCAACAGATTCGATTTCAAAAACTTGATAGCGATATATTGACCCGGACTAAAGAAGTTATCCTTGCAACTCGAGAAAAAGTCGATGCATGATGGCGGGCAGTCCAGCTCAATATACTCTCGTTTTCTCTCTTTGTATTCTCATATATTTCCTTCATACCGAGCGATCCCATTTCAAGATCGCCCTTCCCTTGACTTTGCTCCTTCTTCATTATACCCCATCCTTAGGCATATTTCCCTTGATATATGGCAGCTGCGTAGGAAGCCGGTCTTTCGATCTGTGGCGGATTCGCCATCATCCAGGGCTGCCAGTTCCATCTATATATCCTTCTGTTACCGTCTTTGAGAAGACTATCTAGCTTGCTTTTACCTATTGTACTCAAGGCTGCTGATGCTCTCTTGACGCTCGCATACCCGCGATGTACACAGCCAAACGAGGCGAAGCCGATAGAACTATTATACTCCTTGCTTTGGTCCTTGTCCCCATCGTTCTTCTCTTCAGTATCCTCTGTGTGGCCCTGGCGTGTGCCGAATACTGCAGTATATATAGAGAGCGCCGCCGCCTCCGACGAGGGAATAGGCATAAAAGAAACCGTTCGGACCCTCCGTGGTCTTTCCAATCATCTCATCGCACAGATTCGAGTGACGGCTATTCAAACCTGTACCATAAAGCAGTTGAATTGAGGGAGCACGTATAGCAGTATCGCTGTTTTATGATTTTTTATATCTATTGTTTGTTTATCAACAAACCGCGTCGCGTGGGTGTTTTCCCAAAAGGGGAAGTGTTATTATGCCTCTCGACAACGACGTCGAGCATCTTCCGCCTCTCAAACCTCTTCGCATCTCCAAGTCGCGCCGCAAAGTCGACAGCAGCCGCAGTCATACTGATTCTCTAAATAATACTGGCCCTCCTTGCTGTGTTCCTAGGAGACATTCTTCCTACGCTATTCGATCATCTACCCCTAGTTCAGTGGCTCCAGGGCGAAACGATACGACAGAGACGCAGCGCGATATACACCATTCTGGGTCTCCCGGTATCTTATTAAGAAACTCCTCTCAGGCAATGGAACTGGCTGACTTGGTGTGTCTATACTTACTAGTCTTACTATCTTACTAAGAGGTCGGTTTAACTAACGATGATGTATATCAGCATCCAGAGCCGGTGGCTGATACTAGTGGTTATCGCAATAATGGTGCGCTAAAAGGGGGACTTTTCACTCGGGCAATGCATGCGCTTGACTTTCGGTCTCGACAGACTAGTGGAGATAACAGGAATCCCGCACGCGGAGTGCGGTCATCTACTTATCCAAAGTCTTTGTTTCCAACTGCTAAGAGATCGAACGCTGATCTAAAACGGCATGAAAAATTGAAAGAAAATGATAAACCGGTTGATGGATCTTTGCGGGTGTCTAGACCAGCTCGGCAAATCACGTCTCCTCTGCCTGATGGCAGTTTGCATGTTAGCAAGACAAGGGCAAAAGGCAGCTCGCGGAGCATTCAAGGTACACCGTTTACGATGGCCTCCATGAAGTTGGCCATCGACTCCTTGAAAACACGGTCTGGACCAGACTTGTCTACGTGGGTATCCGTTGTCATAGCTGCCGAAATAAACGGTTTGGGTGATCCATCAGTAACGGATGTGCCGTTGGATGTAATGATCCTTGTCGATAACTCGTAAGCTCCCTTGCTCAAACAGGCCTGGACTTGGCTAATTTTAACCAGAGCAAGAATCTCTTCTGAGACGCTAAAAGGTGCCTGTCGAAATGCGTTTCAGGTCGCAGCCTCTTTGGATAGACTGACTGATCGGCTTGCCGTGGGCTGTATCTCGTCTGATCCGGTTCAAAATTTGAACATTCTTCTGCCTCTCTGTTCGTACGACTTGGATACTGCCTGCCATATCTTTAGGTCGCTGCCCGCTTTTCAATATGGCGGATTAAGCCAGGCTCGCCTCACAGGCGCTATAAAGGAGGCTTCTAGTTTCCTCCTTCGGCACTCCAGTCGGGGTGCATTACGCCATATCTTTTTGGTGACAGCGAATTCCAGAATCCACATCTCAGGGGATGCTAGCGGAAACCAGCTTCGCTTCCATACGATATCTCCGGGGAACGCGGTGGCAATGAACTCCGAAAAGAGTATTGAAGGATGGCATATATCCACCAGCTTTGATGATGACGAGGGTAGCTATGTTGAACCAGCGTTCAAGGATGAACTGAAACAAGTTGTGGGCCATCTTCGTATGGGTATAGATTCCGGTTATTTATACGATCTTTCGGTAGATTTTCAACCTGGGATGGGCACGGAAATCGAGGCCATTCTAGGGGACAGAGAACGAACAGTTCTTCGCCTCGGCGAATCCTGGACGATTTTAGTTAAAGTCAAGGCCATAACCGAATCGGGGTATGCCAGCTCTGGAGATTGTGAGAGTGCACACCATCCGGAAGATCGTGGAAATCACCGGACTGCACCCACTGTTGACGACATGATTGATCATCTCCAGGGAATGCTCAGCCCAGACTCTAGCATGACAGAGTCTCAAACCCTCCTGGCCGCAACACTTGACTACAGGCATTCGTTTCTACCCAGCCACACCTCCGTCAGGACCGAAGGGAAGTGTGAAGTAACGCGCTTTCCTCAAACGATGAACTGCAGTTACAACAACAGCCAACCGCCCCATTCCCGATGCACCACGAGTGCTATTGGCGCCCTTGCAAGTATTGGAAAATATGACCAGCAAGGCACAGTGAAGATTAAGAAAGGCTTACGCTTGGGTAACCGGGACGAATGCCATGTAGGCTGGTCAGATAGTATGGCAGATGAAAACCATGCTTTAGCCGATATTAGTCCTAATATCGCAGCTCCAACGGCAAGACCTTTAAAGGCACCATGTGGTAGCATGGATCCGTTTAGAAATTTGGCCCTGGAGCGTGACAAAGTTATTCATCCACCTTTTGCCTCGGAAAATTTTCATCGTTCGAAAAATCCGTTTTACTCAGGGGAACGTTCCGTTCCGATAATTTGAGGTGGGTTGGAGATGAGAGCCTTTAGATAGGGAGATTTTAATGCCTGGTGTTGTTTTGTCGTTTGGCTAGCTGCTTGGTGTGGATGGTGTGAAAGTAACTGTCTGGCTTAAGGGTATTCTTGGAAGATGGTGGAGTTTTGATATATGTATTTGTAGTGCTATGCTAGATAATATCTATAAGGAGGAAAGTCAAGGCCAGCCAGAGAACAATTACTTAGTGTTGCTGCATCTGGCTCATTCAAGACCCAAAAACCAGATATACCCATATTTCCGGATGATCATTTAGAAGGAGAAGCCTTTTCCTTATTCCAGACCGGTTCTCCATCATCAGTAAACTCCGCCCATTGAAAGTATGAGCATGACTTTCCCCCAGGCGCATAGCCACTATAGCACATCCACATGTACTTCCCTCGCGTCTCCTTCTTCCGCTGAACACACTTTAAGATACAGGGCATATTACATCGGCAGCGCGGTGTATTCTTAGGATGTAGTGCCTCCCTATACCATCTATACGTGATATTAATCCGCTTATTCCCAGACACAGGATGCGGCGAGATAGTTTGGGCAGGTGAGATGCTGTGTTTCCACTCCTCTTGCATCTCCGCGTGCATTACGAGGAGAGAATTATGAGGTAAATGAATAGATATCTGGCCTTGAATGTCAGCGCGTGACTGGGTTGATGGGCTCTTCTTTTCTTCGCTATTATTGTTATCCTCATCGTCGGTAGGTGGGACTATTCTGCGAATTCGAAATTCTCTAGCCACGCCTAGACTTAGGCTTCCTATCACGGCTCGCGGACCGAGATAAGTGAGTTCATCCGAGTGGTATCCAACACTCTCACCTGGGCCATCATAGCAGTTCACAAACGCGGCGTTGGGCACCCACTCCCTCGGCGATTGATATTTCAGCTTCTTCCCGCCAGGGTAGTGCGACTTGATCCGTTTCTGGATCTCATCATTCACTGCCTTTTGAACTATGGATGACACCCGTTTGAGTTCGGGAGTGAGTTGTCTCACGTCCGTTCTAAAATTGCCGTTGTATGAATATTCGGATTTCTGCTGCCTCTGTTCTTCTTCGCTGGCTACGTAGAAGCCGGCTGAATGAGGGCTCTGCACGGTATTTTCAAACAGTTGGAATTTCTGCCTTTCGAAAGTTTCAGATTCTGCGAGAAGTTCCTTTAGTAGTGCCGTAGCTTCTTCTGGGGGTAGGAGGTTGTGGATGATCGAGCATGGAGTGTAGGCGGATATATCCTCTGGTGAATACAGGTCGAGTGTTTTACCCTTTCTGGTCGGTGGTTTTATTGCCATGCTTGAGCCCATTTCACTGGTTGATGTGCTTCCGACTCGATAGGATGAGAGAGAGCTCTGTATAGTTCCTGGGGTATTATTGAGACGAGAAGTCGAGTATTTTGCCTTCTTGCTGGCGGATTCGTGGTCGAGAAGGGCTGCACATGTTGATTCAATAGAGCCTTCATTTACAATGAGAAGATCGAGTAGTTCATCGGGTGAAATAGATGGGAAGATAGAGGCGAGTTTTGCAAGCTTCATATCTGTCGAGTCATCTTCGCCATTGTTGCTGTCGCTGTTGGTGCTGATCGCGTTGCCATTCTTTCCTGGCGGCGGCAACGATGGCGTCCTGGGTCGCTTTCGCTGGAGAAATCTCTCCATGATAGGCATTAATGAGAGTGTGTGTTCATGTCGGATGGTTTACATCTGCGTGGCGACGGAATCAAGCTGTGACTCCTTCAGGCCTAAAATACGAGCCTCGTTCTCTTGACACGCGACACGCTGAGAAAGAGAGCGAGAGCTTGACTGCCGTTGCGGCTTGGTTGCTTCGAAGCTAGGGAAGCATCCTATTCATGAAGAAGAGACGGACAGCCGGTCCCATCTGGTTGATCGCAGAATGCTGTGAGTCGAAGGGCGCGCTTGACTGTAAGCTAAGTGCCGCCCCACACTGAGAGCCGCAAGAAGACGTTGTTTCTTCACCACGATATATTAGATTGTGCAAGAAGTACTAGCTATGAATATAGCCCAGGAGCTACACACTAATACAGAGCACACAGAATATAATGGGATGGGAGCAAAGAATCTATATCTACAAGCCAACTGAGTGCATATTGAGAACAGGGCTGGGGATGCTTGTGTAACAGCCTAGCGCTAGTTAGTGCTCCTTCACGCGAGTTGGGCATGATCAACAGCACCTTCAACGACGTGGTTTTTGGTAGATTTTTCCGTCTATCAACCGCTTCGAGTTTTTTGTTACCATCGCCTAGTTACCATGATACTCAAATATCTAAACCTGTTCTTGCAGGCGGTCATTTCTATGCCCTCAATCTCTTCAGAGACGGCATATCATCGCGACTACTTTTACGTTGGTGGAGGCTATGCCGACAATGGCAAAGGCGAACATATCTTCAAGAGCCAGATGTATGTCGAGCATTTAGTGCCGGTTGGGGGAAGTCGAAGACAGCATCCGCTTCTTCTTATGCACGGCTCAGCTCAAACTGGGACGGTAGGCGGAATTTAAGATCCCTAGCGATAACTATCTGTCTGACATGCGCATGTATAGAACTGGCTCAATAAACCTGATGGTGGGCGCGGATGGGCGTCTTATTTCATCGACCAAGGCTATGAATGTTACATAGTGGATCAGACATACCGTGGTCGCAGCCCTTCATTCACAGGCAGCGGGGATCGGTATGAGTTAACCGCAGAGCAGTTAGAGAAGTTTTTCACTGCTCCACGAAAACACAAACTCTGGCCCGAAGCTCAGCTACATACCCAATGGCCAGGATCTGGGATGATGGGTGATCCCATCTTCGACACATACTACGCATCAACCGTCCCCTCCCTAGGTGACCAATCCGCCCAGGAATATAGTATCCAAGCGGCCGGAGCAGCTTTGTTAGACCGCATTGGACGACCGGTGATCCTTGTATCACATTCTCAAGCTGGATCTCAGGGGTGGGTCATTGCTGATGCACGGCCGGAGTTAGTTCACTCCATGGTAACGATGGAGCCCAGCGGGCCACCCTTTGAAGATTACCTCATTGGGGACGGCCCTGCGAGGCCCTGGGGTTTGGCTGAAATCCCAGTGGAATATTCACCTCCCGTTTCCGACCCGCAGTCTGATCTGGCGAAGAAGATCATACCAGCAAACTCGACAGTGCCACGCTGCATAATCCAGGCTGACGACCCTCCGGCACGGCAGCTGACAAACTTAAGCCGAGTCAAGATGTTGGTTGTGACAGCCGAAGCATCCTACCACCGACCGACCGATTGGTGCACTGTGACTTATCTGCGGCAGGCCGGGGTTTCAGTGGATCATATACAACTTGGGGATATTGGAGTTCATGGGAATGGGCATATGATGTTTCTAGAAAAGAATAGTGACCAGGTTGCCGCTGTACTTCAAGATTGGATAGAAGGGGGGCAGCAAGCGTGAGTTTTGGAAATATAATGGGAGTTACGTTTTTAGGTACATACTACTTCATCCAACTTACATACCTAGGTATGCGTCTATTGCTTTCTTATCCCTTACACCACCAATGAGTGAACACTCACGCCCCAGGGCTAAAACAATTATGTTCTGCATTCATTGGCTAAAGCTTGCAAGTGCATTTTCAATTATCCTGGAAAATGAATCTGCTCAAATGATGTCATTGGAACCCAATCTACATAGCCTGTTCCAGGCAGTTATTTTTATGGTATATATTGCTAGGGAAGCTGGGAATACGCTGTTAACCTCTCAGTCTCTTCATTGGCACCGAGCCATGTACTCAATATGTCTTCTCACAATAGCAGTCGACCTTATGGGGAAAGCGGACCTTATGCCACTGAACTTAGCGGATATATCGTCAAACGTTCCTGCGGCGGACAACATCACGACGGCCCGTTTGCACCGCTATGCTTCATCTGCGGGTCAGCAATCGGAAGGACTGTCTCAAAGGGGTGGTGGAAAGTAGATACTGAGAACTATGCTGATCCCTTTGATCAGAGTAACATTGTTTGGCTCGAGGATTCCGAGGTCGCATGGACTCAGAGGTACCGAGCGAGTAGGTTATCACCTGAGGCTTGTTTATTTATAAAAAAAAACATAGTTGAATAACCATCGATTTAGTCATCTTTAATCGTACCGGAAAGATTGACTTATCTGAGATTGGGCATGTTGTATACCATGGACCATGGCTAGAGCAGCTGGAGCTACCCCTTAAAGATAAAGAATCTGGTGATATTCGGACCGTGAAATTCTATCCACTCTGCCATCACTACAGCGAAGCCGAGAATGAATTCGAAACGTTCGGGTGCACAATGCATGCCGCGTGCTGGGAGTTTCTTGAGCCTCATATAGGCACGGATTTGCGGGATAACCAGCTTGCCAAACTTACCCAACTCCTGCGAGGGCAGATGCTTGATGACGATGGCCGCAGCCCTTACGCAAAGGGGTTTTATATCGAGTATGACAGTGCAACAGCCAGCCTGTCAGGTTTCTGGCCCTTTGAGTTCCTTGCTTGGGTGATGAGTGACCCGAAAGATATCCCAGAGCTTGACGCAATTTACAGCGCGTGTCAAAAGCCAGCAAAGACGCAACACCAATGCGGGAAAGATGGCTGTAGTGGCAAAAGCCAGGACGATATTTTTGACGAGCTTTATGCCCGCCTTCCCCCCAAGGTCAAAATCATGGTCCTTGAATATCTTGAGGGCAAAAGATGGTCGAAGCTCAGTGATCCTGGTCGCAACCTTCAGGAGTACTGGCGGAAAAGGCTGTTTAAGCAGTATTCGGATTTGCTCATCGACGCTAAAGACTGGGAATTAGAGGATATGAACTGGCAGCTTTTGTACAACGAAATAGACAAACTTGCAACGTCCGAAAGCTGTCGGGGTTGGCGAAATCGACGCCGTATTTTGAGCCTCGTGAAGGAGGAGGGAAGAAGATACACTAAAAAGGCAGACATCAACCCGACCCTGAATGAGCTTATGCTTTATGACAAGGAAGGGAAACCGAAGCGAAGGTAGGCTAGGCATACTATCAAGCATAATATCTTATACTACCAAGTGTCTATCTATGATAGCATTATCAAGTCTATATTAGCCCACCATATGGATGTATTAAGGACATAAAATGGTGGGCAAGACCCCCAAAAATGAAAAGTGATGGCTAATCAGAGGTATGACCATTTTATTCTTGGTTCACTAAGGGAAGCACCCAGCACTTAAAGTGTCGGATGACTTCCACGTCGTAGCCAGAGTCATGAAGACTGGTATCAGGCTATTTCCTTCAGTATCAACAGGGATATCAGAGATAGATCTGTCAAGATCAGACAGAATAAAACTACCCTTCAAGCAGTCAGGGCAAATAAACCATTCATGCAAAGCAGAAACTAATACATAAGAAAGATTTTTTTACAGCCAGAGGGTAAATAACTGGCCATAGAGGGGTATATAGGTATCTGCGGTCCATATCGTTGCCTCGAACACTCCCGCGCAGCCTGCAGTATAGCAAGAACAGTAGGGTATAAACATATGCTCATAACATATCCATAGCATAGTAGAACGAAGAAGTGTCTACTCTGCTTGATATTGAAGAGATTTTGTCTGTCCGAAGTCGCGTGGATCACATGGAGATATCAGCCCCTTGTCACGTGTCACTTCCCACTGCCGGAAATATCTCCAGACACCGAGCTCAGAATGTGTATAAAGTAGTAGAGATACTGTTAATATTCTCCAGTCGTCGAAGTGCTGCGTCACGATCGCTGTTGTTGATGTAGTTCGTGACAGCCAGACAGAGTGAGGTGAGGTTGATGATTGCCGAGGCTTGTTTAGCGCCAAGATCTTCGGCCATCGCAGCGGCGGTTGCCCTCTAAAGAACCGCATCTGCCGCTCTCCAAGCACCAGCATCAAACAACAGCCATAAAAACAAAAGAGAGAGAAGACTGAGAGGAGCCAGATATTGTGCGTGATGAACTAAATGACCAAGAGCCGAATGGATACCACGATGCCCCTTGAGCCCCGCAACTTCCTCCCCGCTCGATGATCGCTTCACTTTATCTCTTCATCTGACGACAGTTACGGACTACCTATCGACATTATGCTCGAGTATCGCACCGAGGGCTTCAATGGCTGCGCTGTGAAATATTCACCCTTTTTCGACTCCCGGCTCGCAGTCGCAGCCTCGTCGAATTTCGGTCTCGTGGGAAATGGTCGATTCTATGTCTTCGACCTCACCCCGCAGGGGATCGTCCCTCTAAAATGGTGCGCTGATGTCTTTTCCTGCACTAATTTTCAGGGAAATATAAGAGTCTAACGGAGTTCTGCGTCTTACTTTTAGGTATACCACACAAGATGCTCTCTATGATTTAGCCTGGTCGGAGATGCACGAGAACCAAGCCCTGGTGGCGTCTGGTGACGGAAGCATCAAACTCTTCGACATATCTGTGGATGAATTTCCTGTTCAGGGATGGAAAGAGCATACTCGGGAAGTGTTTTCTGTTCACTGGAATCTAGTGGCCAAAGATAGGTTTTGTTCTAGCAGCTGGGATGGAACAGTCAAAATCTGGTCTCCCGGAAGACAACAATCTCTCACCACCCTTCCTACCCATAGCTGCACGTACTCCGCCGCTTTTTCTCCTCATTCACCGGATATCTTGTCTTGCGTCACCTCGGATTCTCATCTTCGCATTTTTGACTTACGAACTCCAGCCGCCGCATCAAATCACCTCACCTTGCAGATTCCCATTCATGGCGCTGCTAGCACACCCGTTCCTATCGGGCCAGGCTTCTCACCTGCCCCTGGCGCATCACCTCCATCGGAAGCTCTTACTCACGATTGGAATAAATATCGCCCGTCAGTCGTTGCAACTGCTGGGGTCGATCGAACAATTCGTACCTTTGACATTCGGGCCCCAAACCAAGGCCCTCTTACTGCAATGATCGGCCATGAGTACGCGATTCGCAAAGTCACTTGGTCGCCTCATCTTTCACACGTTCTCCTCAGCGCAAGCTATGATATGACCTGCCGTGTCTGGACGGACGGTTCAGAGGGCCAGCCCCCTGCCGTTGGTGACGCCGATTTGATGAGAACTGGACCTAGTCCTAGTCTAGGTAGAGAACTTGGCCGTATGGGAAGGCATACAGAGTTTGCAACGGGAGTCGATTGGTGTCTTTTTGGAAGTGAAGGATGGTGTGCCAGCTGTGGATGGGATGAGAGGCTATGTGTTTGGGATGCCCGAGCCTTCATGGCTTAGTTTGAATGACTTTTTGATACCCCTGATATAACCCCGTTCCTTTTTTGGCTACCAAGTCACCAATCCACCACCACCCAAAACAATATATTGGTATTGAACCACACGCGCATGGGGATGCGAAAGATCCCGAGATAGATGCCTACGATGGGATTCACATTTTCGACCATTTTTGGAAAGAAAAATAGAGCATTGGACACACCCGATGTCGCTAAGAAGTCATGACCTTTTGCATACTCCTACTTGCATTTGTTTTAACAGCGGGGCTGTGTCTGGACCCGTTTGAATTGCGCTTTACACTTGGATGGGCCTGGTAGATAAGACCTCGTGTACGCATTGCAAAGATATCTCTATATGTATATCATAAAGTGTTAACTACTGGAGAAGGGGTGTATGTATTAGCTCAACAGTAGCATTCTATCTAGAAAATACCCTTTTCTTAGGTTAACTGGAGGTTTAGTAGACTTACATAGAGCCTACAGAGAAAGCTGTCTTTAAAAGCGTTGAACATATTCAAGGCTAAACAAATAGTGTATAACCAAGAGGAGAAATTTTCAAAATATTCTAGAGAGTAATTTAAACAATAAAACACTGACATATAATGTGGAAAGCCGCTTTTATCCTCGACCATTCCATCATTCACGCCCCTTTTTTCATCTATCCACAATCATCATCATTATCGTCATAATCACCATCAAAAAGTAGGAGAAGTAGAGAAACCAATCCAACCATCTACTTCGCCAACCGGTTCTCAATCTTCGCCCTCTCCGCCACCCTCAAACTCTCAATCTCCTCCTTGGACGCATCATACGCAACGCTAGCCTTATTGAACGGATTCTCCTCACTCTTCTCAAACTCCTTGCGCACAAGCTCAATGCGTTGCTGCTTCCTCAGACCAGGCCTCTCATCTTCAATCTCTGGTAACCGCCTAGCTTCAAAAGCGGCATACGCAGCCTTGAACCTCCGCTCTGGATGGCGATCTATCTTCGCATCTGCCTTGGACGTTAGAGAAAGTGCATCGAGCGCATTATCGATACCAGAAGCATGAAGGGCGGATGCCTTTTTGCTGGAGCCCATATCTGATCCGGCGTCGAGCTGGGATAGGTCGAGGGTGCCTTTTGATTTCTTCTGGGCGGATTTCGAGGCTTTGGGAGTAGCGCGTTGGGATTTTTCTTCCTCAGCTAGGGCGGTGTCGCGTTCGGCCTTTTTACGTGCTGCTTCGGCGCGTTTGGCTTCTGCATTGTCTCTGGGGAAGGGGTATGTTAGTATTGCCATTTTCGTAACTTAAGTAGTGCGGGGATGAATACTTCTTTGCGTTCGACTTGGAGCCCTTGGACCACTCACGGTCTTCTTCGGCTGCCTTTTTGGCGTCTTCTACAGCCTTCTTTTGTGCTGCTACTTCGGCTTTCTGGAAATAAAGTGAAAGTGAGCGTCGGACTTGGAGGAATTGTAGAAAGACTGTCCATCCCGGAGAGGGGTGGTAGACGAACCTTTGCGTTCCCCGCGGCCTTTTTGGAGTTGTCCGCTCCTTTCTTGCCAGCCATGGTTTACGTAGACGGGTGATATATAAGCAACTTGCTCTGTACAATACCAAATATATGAGATTGAGGGCGAGTATCTAAAGTCAGCGTGTGGCTGTTGCATCGGCGGGATGTTTTGCAGCCTCCTTATCTTATCGCTCGGCGCTGACTCACGCGATCAGACTAACTTGTTTAGGCCAAGCGTGATAATATAAGCAAATCGCTAAGAAGATCCTTGGCGTCAGGTGAAAAATGCCAAGATTTGCTGGCATCGTGACGGATTCAACCACGATGGGTTCTACCACTGTTGTTCACCCCCTAACCTCCTTGATATATCTCCCTCATCTTTCTAACATTGTTTGTGTGTGAGGTGGGAGTCATGGAAAGTCATTGAGAATTGATTGCTGCGGCGGACTTTCTTACATGATAGAGAGGGAAATATTTCCCAGCGAAAATACCCCTATCCTGTCAGCTTTTGCGACCAGATCCTGATATCTGGAAAATGGCCACAGGTAACGACTCCTCATCAGATGTACTGAAGCCTCGTCAGCTTCTCAATGGCACCATAACATACTCTGCCGCGCAAGAGTGCGAAAAAAACCTACTTCATGAGTTGAAGTACAATGATCAGGAGACAAAATTCCTCTCCTGTTTGAATCAGAATCGTGACTTAATCAGATCCGTCGTGGCTCAGCACCTTGGTTTAAATTCGGTAGACCAATGCTACATCGCGGACCTTGAGCAGTGGATACGTGGAAGCTTCAATGTATGCATCCGTGTCGATATTGATGGCACGTATCCGCTGATTCATATATCAATGACATTCTCTCAATGCATGAAAGTCGCCTGCGTCACCAGCCCAATGCAGTGGATCACCCTGAGGATGGTTTCTATCAAACATCAGCATTGATGGTAATGAGAATCATATGGTCTTGCTATTTTCGTCGAAAATATCTTCGTGGCCCATTCTTTTTGACACCCACTGATATTCATCAAAGTAATATATTTGTTGATGACGATTGGAATATCAAATGTTTCACTGATTTGGAATGGGCCTGTTCTCGGCCCATGGAGATGATTCATCCACCGTATTGGTTGTCAAATGAAGCCATCGACTCGATCACGCTGGAAGGTTACGAAGGCCTTCATGCGGAATTTATGGAGGCGTTGGTAGAGGAAGAATCTAAATGTTTAACAACATCATCAACGAAACTATCCTCTATCATGCAAGAAGGCTGGGAAAGGGGAACTTTTTGGTGCTCCCTAGCGCTGAATAGCCCAACTGCCTTATTCATGATTTTCTATGACTATATCCAGCCGAAATTTGCGAAGTCTCAAAGTGGTGACTCGACGTTTTGGGTATTCACCATACCTTATTGGACATTCAACACGTTCAAGTTTATTGAACAGAAAGTGAAAGACAAAGAGCAATACGCTGCATCTCTGCGTGAAGCATTTAAAACCTGAATGTTCAGATAAAATAAGCTGAGAATTCCTATTTAATCGTTTCCACCTTGTTTTTACTCTTCATTTTTACTCTCATTACTACTTTCTTGCTGCTAATTATCTTTATAATCCTGTACAGCGTTTGATAGACTCAGAATCGCCTTTTGGCCCCGATTCTGCTGCGCCGCCTGAGCTGACGAGGAGAGTTGCCTGAGAGTGTTGGCATTCATCTTCATTGCGACTTTTGCATCCTCGATTTTGCTATCATAGCTAGAGTCAGACTATCGGTCGCCTATTGTTAGAGGGGATCGAACCCTGCGAGTAGTCTTACATAGTAGATTGCTAAGGCCAGGACATTGGGCCTAAGCAGTAGAATGGTTTACACTGGACTGGGTATACTGACTAGCCACCCAGAAGCTAAATGCGCTGTGTGATAACCACCGACTGTTAAGACAACTCGTCTCCGGCCCGTTTAGCCAAAAGAGGGGCGGCTTCGAAGGGGAATGGCTTTCACAGGGACTCGGAGTTTTGGAAGCGCAAAAAGGTAAATACCAGCAGGCAATTATGAAACGCAGAAAGGGCTCATAAAACACTTGGTACGAGCCTAGAGTATGAGTTCATTGCTGTGATGAGCAACCTGAGAATTCAGTGAATTTTTGCCCTCGATGCCCACGGCATGCTACATCAACCAGGCGGGGAACCCTGAAAGGAGCTCATGCAGCCTGTCGAAGTTTGGGGTTGTCTTAAGAGTCCTAATTAGATATAAATCCCTATTGTCACCAAAACGGTACGCGATATCATAGGGTAGAAAAGGCCGAGATTAGCTCTCCGATTCACCCCAAAACATTCACCTAACTACGATGAACTTCTGATATTCTTACATCCCGACTAGGTCGATTAAACTCAGTTTAGCTAATTAATTTTGTTCGGAATAATTTGATATTGATAGTGTCAGAAGCCATTCGGTCTTAAACTTTACATAAATTCGTGATTCTCGTGTAGCAAAAGGAAACAAAGTTGAGCATCTCAAGAAAGAAGGCTTGTCTACGTGGTATTTACGCCGCAAGGAAATGAGAAAGCATGAAAAGAAATCAGAGTCTCAAGTTCCAGAATTCCGTCTCCCATACTTTGAAACCCCCTGTACTTTGGAAGTTTTCTCGAATGGAAGAGGTTGTGGTGTATTTTTCCCCAACATGCTGATCCGGAGAGAGCAGCACGGGATCTTCAGACGATGGCTCTGCATCCTCGTCAGTACCCTTTTGTTTTAGGGCCAGTCCATTTGGAGTTCTCGATATGCGAGTAACCTCGGTATCCACAGGGCCGTTTCCGCCATAGCTGACAGCGATATATTCCAGCTTCAGATGCTCATAGTGACAGACGCTGTCGACGACAGAAGCGGATATTTGTTCCAGAATACCGGGACAGTAGTTGGTATGAGAGTATATCACATGTAGGACTTGAAGGGCACGCAGGTTGCTAATCCCTCGCATTAAGACATGCTGTGTGTTGAAAATAAGTAATCAGTAATGACGCTCGGTACTCACAAGAAGGAATGGGCAGGAAGGGGTACTCACGAAGTGATCTGATTCTAGATTAAGGACCAATTCCTGCAATTTCTTGCCCAATTTCGTTACAAGGAAGGTAGATTCGAAATCTAGCGACCAGCTTGTATTGTTATCGTTTCGAATCACGAGTCGTTTCAGATGTGGCATGTGCTTCTCCAACACTTGCTTCCTGATGTCTTCTATGACCACTGTGGTTGGTGGAGCTAGCGGCTCTACACGCGAACGCTTATTTCGCTCGATGATGAAAAATTCCTCAAGGCGGTCCAGCTTGTTCATGAGTTCTAGAAAGGTTGGGGTGACGTTGTCGGTGTGAACTGATGAAAGCTGTAATGGCCTCACTCCGTGAAGCGTCGTTAGCATCGCCCAAAAGCCACGTTGTGGACCAACATTCAAGAGCGAAATATGCTTCAACTCCCATATGTTTACAGCCCGACAGATGACAGCGGTTTTGAGCGGAATTAAGTTGATAGACAAACTTTCAAGTGCTATTCCATGATGTTCACGGATATATTCTTGGATAGATTTTGCACTCAGGGTATTAGTGCCCTTGGAGGTCTCGGTATTATCTACCGGTCCAGAGACCTTGCTGAGAGCCTCTGCGTCCAAATTATTTGGCTTTTCCCCTTCCTCTAACTTGTCGGCACCACCCTGAACAATAGATTTAGCCGGTTTCAGTGTCTTTATTTCGGCAACTCCATTCGCTTGATCTGTAAACTCTTGATCTTCACCTTCGCTCAACTCGTCAGGGTGTTCGATGTCTACCACTTCCTGCAAGCGCTCCTCTATGGGGTCTTGGTTTGCGGTACCCACTACTTGGCTATCGGAGTCATCGGTAGGTGGGGTGTCGGTTTCGGCAGTGTTCGTCCCGCTCTCCGGTGTCTGCACCGCAGAATTGCCATTTGTGCCTTCAGCTTGCTGATCTCCAGAATTGGAAGCTGTGCCATTCACATTATCGGTTGGCGGCGTCACATGGTTCGCGGTAGGGTTTGTCTTAGGCTCGTCTGCCTTAGTTTTATTTCCATCGCTTTCCATAGTTTCTCGGCCGTCAAGATACTTGAGAGCTGCCTTCTCGAGCGTTTCAACCACCTTCAAGTCTTTCTGTTCATTAGGATACGATGCCTTGTTGCGATTTAATATATGCACAATAGTGCGCAGCTCTTCGACAAAGGCTCGATCCAACTTCTCCTTCGACTCAACTTTAGCGGCCTCCTCTGACACTTTGTCTGCTGCAGCGAGCGAAGCCTCAATGGCTCGGCTGAGCTTCTTCTGAGTTGCTCTTTCTTTTTCCAAACCAAAAATTCTTATTAAAGCGTTTTCTTGAGCTATTTTCTCCTTGCGCACACTGGCTTCGTGAGAGTTGGTTGATGTGAAGGCTGGGGCCGTCCCGGTCTGAGGGGCGGATTCACCCGCTTCGAATTGTTCGTCGTCGACGCTGCTCGTTTCCGACGCGTCCCCAGCACCGTCATCTTTTTTTCGTGATTTGAGGGCCAAGCTTTCTGAGAATGAAAGCTTCAGAACTTTCAGTGTAGAAGAAGACTGTTCAATGCATTTCGAAATTTCGGGGATTGACTCCAGATTATCCATGTCAAGGACGGCCAACGACTTCAAGTTAGAAAGCCGAGAAAATGTGCGCCCCGAGTCCCTGTGGGGATCAAGTAACGAATTGGGCTTGAAGGATGTATGTCGCGGCGCGGCAAGGACTGCGGAGGAAAATGGCGGAAGAGTGTGGTGGTGAATACCGTTGTATTGAATGGGCTGAGTGGGCACCGGAAGGGGTGCGGGGGGTGCTGTGGTCGGAGGAGGCAATGAGTGGGTGGAGGGCCCAGAATGCATTCGAATGTGAACATTCTTCAGGCTAGCCATCTTCCCGAGAGCTGCGAATATCGAGGAGTTCAATTCCACTCGAACATTCCATCTACATATAATTAGTCTGTATTGGTCGCAAAGGCACCCAGTAGCGTAACATACCTGAATGTCTCTAGAATAGACGTTCCCTTTATAGCTGAGAGTAGCACATTGTTGAAGAATTTACCGCAATGGTGATCGTATTTAAACTGCTGAGCTACTCGCTCCTGCAAAGGGATGTCGCCTCCATCGTCATTTGGGGATATGTCTAGGTATATCTCTTTGAGGTAGGACGCGTAATTGTAGTCGCTAGTTGTCAAGACTTCCAATGCACCAGCCAGGAAGTCTATAGTTATATCGCCTTCTTGAGCTGTAGGAACGAAGAATATGTGACGGAGCCGTCGATAGAGCTGTGAGGCAGCGAGTTCGTGAACTGTTCTAGATACGAGGCACAAGTTGAAAAGGTCTTCATCGTCCATCTAATAGAACTCGGAGGCTACATATTAGCAAACCACGGAATCCCCAAAGCTATCGAGCCAAATGAAGAAAAAGTTTTGCTCTCACATAAGTCAATATCTCTCTCAGTGTCTCAGAAGGTAACTTCAGCAGATGTGGGCTATCTGGCTTAGGGCCGGAAAGGCCTGACTTTGGATCCATCTTTGGTTTTGAAAGTGAGTCACAACCACTGATCAAGATGATCGTTGGACAGTAAGCTACGGGGAATTTGCTCTCAAGGTAGGATAAATGCTGTGAGCATAAGCCTCAGGTCTGTTGATACAGGCAGAGAAGTATATTGTTGTGGTGGTAGATATAAACAGTTGTTACAGCGAGTGCGAGTCTGAGGCGGAAGAGGTGTAAAATTCAGAAAGCTAGCACAGCAGAGACGTTTGGTTAAATAGTTTCACAGGGAGCTGGGCTAGGTGTGAGGCGTCAGGACATGCATAAACGGCTAGGCAGCCAGTCTGCATATATGTCGGGAGTGGATCACCAGCCTGGCGAACTATGATCCGCTGATGTGCTCTGGACGGAAGCTGTTGGACAAGAACAGGACAAACACCAGTCAACAACAAGCACATCAAGCAGCTATCTTGATATCTTCACAGCATGAAAGCTGAAGCTGAGAATATCTTTTTTTCTCGCGACGTTCTTTTCTTCCTCTTTTGGTCTCCCTGTGAGAGCCTCGCCGTCCTGTGCGCTGATTGGCTGCCTGGGGAAGCTTGGGCCATGTCAATAGGTTAAACCCGTTCGGGACCCGTTAGGCTGACTCAGCCGCGTTTGTGGGGTATGGTCACATGATGTCACGGTCAGATTGCTTAATAATGTGTTTTTTTATCTCTCCAAAAGTCGATGTTGATGATATCAACATGCTTGCTCACTTTGCCTGACAGGCTACTTTCGCAGCCTGAATGAGGATGTGTTTAGGTGAATCTGCAGATCCTAAGTAATGATGCTGTCCTTTCGTTTTGTCCTTTCTGTTCTCTCCCTTCTCCTCCTATCCTGCCTCCCCGATGTCTTCGCGGCACACACCTCCAACTGGGCGGTCTTAGTCTCCACGTCCCGATTCTGGTTCAACTACCGCCATCTCGCCAATGTCCTTTCCCTCTACCGAACGGTCAAGCGGCTGGGTATTCCAGATTCCCAGATCATTCTGATGTTGCCCGATGACATGGCTTGCAACCCGCGAAACGCGTTCCCAGGAACCGTCTACGGCAACGCCGACCGTGCATTAGATCTATACGGAGATAACATCGAAGTGGACTACCGGGGGTACGAAGTCACAGTTGAGAGCTTCCTTCGCCTTCTCACAGACCGTTTAGACGATGATGTGCCCCGGAGTAAACGCCTGGGTTCCGATGCTGGGAGCAACGTGCTGGTCTACATGACAGGCCACGGCGGTGACGAGTTCCTGAAATTTCAAGACGCGGAGGAAATTGCTGCGTGGGATCTTGCAGATGCATTTGGACAGATGTGGGAGAAGAAACGGTATAATGAGCTACTGTTCATGATCGATACCTGCCAGGCCAACACTATGTATACGCACTTATACTCTCCGAACATCATCGCGACGGGCTCTAGCTCCTTGGATCAGTCGTCTTATTCCCACCATGCCGATACCGATGTGGGCGTCGCTGTGATCGATCGGTGGACGTATTATATCTTGGAATTCCTCGAGGCACATGTAACGACCCCCAATTCAAAACAGACACTCGGCGACTTGTTTGATTCCTACGACGCAGCTAAGATACATTCCAACCCTGGGGTTAGGTGGGATTTGTTCCCTGGCGGCGAATCTGAGGGGAGGTTACGGACGATAATGGACTTCTTTGGCAATATCCAAGAGGTTGAAGTCGAGGGAGAAGGAGAGGGAGTTAACCGGACAGACTCGGGTTCTATCAAGGAGGACATACTGGCAATTGCTAAACTAGTTGAGGAATGGAAACGACGGGAGCCAACTCTTCATGGAAACTCAACTGAGGCAAATGAGGGCAGTAAAGTGTCCGACGTACCGGTTAAGCAGAATTCCTACCCGGCAACGCATGCCCAAAAGCTCCCCACCGCAATGAAGATGGACGACACCGTCGATTGGAGTAAGCGAGTAATCGGTCTTTCATTGTTAGTCGGTATAGGGGGCGCTTGGTTTGCTGGTTCATTGTTCGGCAAATCCTAGTTTTGACATGTTTTTTGTGTACAGTACCTTTCTAGAGATATACCTCGTTTGTTTTGCTATATACCATATTATTTTGTTCAAGGGACCCTGCGAGCTAGGATCAGATTCATCCTTCATGACAATACCGATTGAAATAAATTAGAACCGTTTTTTTTAATGAATTCTCAATCCAAACTCCGCTTGTTCATGAACGTCGAATTCATTACTTTCTACCCATTCGCCCGCTCCGTAATCCCCCAGCCGTATATACATGAGAAAGTGAAAACAATATCCAAACAAATGCTGAGAAGGCGCTTGGTATAGCTGGATGGAAAAGTGCACGAGGAAGAAAGAAATTTAGAAAGAAAAGTTTTAAGAATGGGGGAATCTAAGGGGCCAAAAAAGGGGAGGGAGATAGATAGCTTGTCGAAAGTCATAAGAAAAAGCGGATATGGAAGATGATGCCACCGAGGTTCATAAAAGGCATAGCATGCTGCAGAAAGCAAAAGGATTGAGTCAAAATAGAATGGAACAAATCGGTACAATGGTGGCATTAAAACGGGAGCATATGTCGTGAAACTCGACGTCTATCCAACGACGCTTCTAAAGCTCAAGGCTTCCAAAAAGGCACCTAGATCTTCCTTTTGTACTTCAACGACACAATGTTCAAAGCTGTCGATACGGACACGGGCGTTTGTTTCATCCACGACTTCTTGGAAAGCGATACCGAATCGATTTCGAATCAAGTCATTACTGCCCACGCTGGCTGGTTCTGTGTCAGAGTCCGACTCGGAATCAGATGAGGATGAAGACTCTTCTTCCGTTTCTTCCGCGCCTTCATCGCCTCCCTGCTCTTCTCTTTCTGCCGCACGTTGCGCACGGCGTTCTTCTTTTTCGGCTCGTTTCTTTTCCCTCTCTTGTTTCTTTTTCTGTTTCTCTTCGCGGCGTTGGGCTATAGCGGCGAAATCAATGACACCACCCCCTCCACCGGTTCCTACCACGACATAGACATTTCGATCCTCGTCTAAGCCAGCAAGAACAAGTGGTGTCCCATTTGCTCGTTTACTCCCCACTTTAGTCCCAATCCCTCTTTCTTTTTCTTGTATACGAACGGCCTCTCCTACCCAGAGGGCCAGTTTGGTCAATGCTCCAGGGTTGGTAAATAGTTTCACATCCGGTCCTTCTTTGACCACCCCAATCCTGAAAGCGCGAAGATGTCTAATTTGATGTTTCGAGAGTAAAGCAGTTCCTGTTCGTAGGATCGCTCTGTGAAGATGCTGTGCTTGAGTTAGGGAATTTAAGAGCTGGGTGGGAGATTCGGAAGTAAGAGATAAGGCATCATAAGCGCGCCAAAATCGGGGTAGAATGTTGGAGGGATCGGTGTCTGAGGGTGCTGAGTTCGATGCGCCGTTCTGGATGTCATGTCCAGAGCCGAACATGGAAGAGGCAAGGGAGCCGACTTCTAGGATTGAGCCGAGTATTACACCGACGTCCGTCGCTGATAAACATGCCTTCCAGCCCCAGCAGCGGACGAACCCCCAGCCCTCGCGCGTTCCGCTATATCCGCCAGATGATGCTGGAGGGACCAGCCCTTCTAGCCCGTACATTGGCGCATATTTGAGCATCTTCTGGCGGAGGTCGCGCTTGACCTCCATGTCCATATGGGTGTAGTTTTGGTGGCACTGGCTGAGGCTTACTCCCATTTTTGCCAGGAGCTTGCGAAGCCTTTTCCGACCCGATTCACTCCAAACATGAAGTCTGGGAGCGAGATAAGGACTATGAAGCATACTGTCATAGAGAGACCAGTGCCGTAACAGGAGAAGTCGCGGCTCAGGTGAAAGTAATATCGAGGTATCGGTCGGCGACTTTGCAGCTGTCGGGATAACACCATTTACTTCACTCCTCATAGCCTCTCGCCCCGAGTCGCCATCATCTGGAGGGTTTAGCCGCCTTACTTCATCCCGAAGGACCTGCCTTATACGTTCCCCTCTCCCACCTCCCCAACCAGCCGAGCCTCCTGTCTCCGATGCATTGGATATGCCGACACCAGACATTGTACGCCCTGACAGCTCCAAACTTGAGACGCCAACAATAGCTAGCCATAGTAGATCGTTGTCCTCACGACCAAGTTCAGAGGCAAGAGAGTAGAGTAGAGATGATATCGGTTCCGAGTATGACGCTCCAAGGGAGTAGTAAGCTTGTAGTACACCTTCATGCTTTCTCTTTAAGCGTAGCAAGCGTTTCCGTAGGGTTCGTGTGGAAGGTTCTTTTTGTTGGACCGGGGAGGAAGTGTCGGTCACAGGAGACACCGAACGAGATGATTGGGAAGAATCTCGGGTCGTATGTCGGAAACGGATTGGCGAAGCTATAGATGATCCCTAAAATTGAACTTGATTAGCATAGGGACGAGGCATGTCAGGTAAACGTTCTCTGCATACCGAATTACTTCGCATCCGCTGTCTAGGTGGCCCATCCTCATGAGCGTCCACCTCGCTCTCATCTTCAAACTGGTCAGACCACGACTTCCTCTTCTTTGTATGCCGATTGCTTCCACCATCTGTACCCGCAATGCTTTCGGCACCGTCGCTCTCATCGCCATCATCGTCAACATCCGGCATGCCTTCCAAGGTGCAGTAGGCCTCCCGCTCCGCCACGAGCTCTTCCTCAATATCACCATCGTCAAACACGATGATGCCTCCTTTGTTGTTCTTATAGGCTTCGGTTAGTCGACCACGTTCCACCCCGTCGACCGTCCTTGGTACATTGTTCTCCGGTTCGTCAGCGGCAGACCGATCCAAGGAACCGCCGAATACGTTGGTCAAATTCCACGGCCTACGCGCATCAATTACCCATACTTGTATACCACCCATATCTTCCTGTTCCCCATCGATTTCCAAGCCCAATGTTTCACTCAGATCGACAAGGCCACCAACCCCAAGACAAACTACAACCCCTCCACTACCGCCCGACGCGGTATGCATTGGACGGACAAGATCCGTTCCAGCACGAGATAGGTCACCATATCCGACAATAGGCTGTATCTTATGTTGGATATAATCTCTCTTCAACAATGCAGTGAGAATTCGACATGCACACAAGGCGTCTGGCTCCAATGCCACGAGGATCAGGACCGGCGGTGACAGCGGGTTATGCGACCGGAGTAACTGGAGGTAGAGATGGGAAACAAGATTCCGTGGAAGATACATCGCAGGATAGGGCTATAAGTGCATTAACCTGCTTGTGATAACAGTTCAGGTCGAGTGGTTGCATCTCTCTTCTCGCGGTGCCGTGTGTGGTTGAGGGTCGACAACGCGATGCAGTTTAGAGATCTGATCGCGTCCGAGAGCGTGTCACCCTTGTTTAAACACGGTCACGTGGACACCGCCAATAAAGTTTTTCTTTGCCTTGCAAAATCCATTAAGAAGCACGATGATGGATATACAGATTACTCGAGCTGTGTCCAAGCTGTGATGATTATTGCAGTTAATTGGTTTCGGTTGCCTGTTTGCCACCGCGCGGGCGAAAGGCAAACGGTTCTACTACAGAGGTTTTCTGCCCTCTTCTGTGACAATTCCAGCGCAGACGGATAAGTTCACTCTAGAAAAGAGCCAGTCAACAGCCAATGGGTTTTCTATTGATGTGAAAAACGTGTCGGGGAGGCTATCATAATGCCATGAAGCGCGGATGATTCATCCCCAGCTCCAACAAGAAGCTAGAATTTTACAAGCGCGCTTCTAACACTACCAGTGGTACCATCCGGCTTGAGCTGACCCTAGAACCATTACTTTGGGCCTGTTGCGTGAAAGGAGCAGCTTCCTCTCATTTTCTCTCGCAGAGGAGAGCCTCTAGCATCAAGTACGATTCCATGTATCCTGACATGGAACCCAAATGAAAGAGAAATTACGAGTTGCTCGACGTCGCGATATACCTGCTGCATACTAGACTGACGCCCATTGCATGGAACGGGTTCCTGGCTATTTCGTTTATCCAGCAGCTATGATAGGTCATTTTGCGTTCTTTGTCAAGCTTCAGGAACAGTACCATCAGTCTTGTTCTAGAGCTGAACCAAACGCGGGAAACTTTTCTTGACAAGCCGAACCTCGGTTCCGGCATTTCCCCACCCCAGTGCTAAGCAGAGCAGAACGTCCGCCTGGAGAGCTCATCAACCATCTACTTCAGTGCACTCTCAGATACCTGTCAATAGTTCAATACAAGCAGAATCATGCCCTTGTTAACTCTTCATCTCCTCACTCTTCAATCAAATACGGACATCAAACAGTTTGTCCATGCACTAAAATCATCCGCGGACACCCAAGTAATCGTCTCCTCTCGACCTAGACGTTTCGTTATTCTCCCAGAGAAGCTCGACGTAGACGATCTGACGGCTAAAAAATGGGACTTACTTCTTCTCCTCCGCTCAGCAGATAATAGCGGCCTACCTGCCTCTCTTAGGTCCGCTGTTATCGACGAATATTCAGTCTGCGTGGGGACACCATCACGACTACTGTCGAGTTATGGTGAACTTGATAGCCGGTTGAAACGCAAAGCCTCATCTATCCCGCTCACTGGAGCCTTGGACGAGGCGCGGGCGAAACCATCTTCTCAAAATCTCGAGCTGTCCCCTGACCTTGTTAAATTTATGGATGAGCTGTGTCTGGTACATGATGGACCGGTTACTATGCTTAACCTATTGCATTTCCATCCGGGAGGGAAGCCCAAATATTTCAATTATGGCCAGGTAAGGTCATGACTCTAGCTTGCTTTGTGAATTGACTACCACTTTGCAAACCCTGTTACTCACATTCCATCGTGGTTTAATAGGGGTTTATATCTGTCGCTGGAAAGAGGGGCGGAAATGCAAAACTTGTGGGAAACGTTGTAAAACCACCCGGGAATCTTCAAGACTCTCGGGGGAATATAAACCGCCCCGAAACCGAGTGGTGGAATGAGATTTCGATAGTGCATTATCCGTCCATCCGCCACTTTTGTGACATGCTGGCCGGAGAAGATTATCAGGAGATCAATTCAAAACATAGGCTGGGGGTAAGTAATGTACCCAACGTGAACCTTTAGAGGAAAGTCTGTACTCATATACCTTCATAGGCATTGCGGGATACATTATTGCTTTGTACAACGGAGCTTGACGTCGAAGGAACTGGACCTAACTCGAAATTGTGAAGGGAAGGGTTATTTCTTACAGTTCATGCTGTAGCATTAGAAATCTATCATATGCACGCTCCTCTGCGACCGCCCACTCTTCAGACAACCAGCGAAATGTCCTCCGTAAACAAGTGTTTTCTATCCTCTGCTGAAAACCCTACCTCCCTGCTTTCCAGCAACTGATCCGGTATTGGGGAAGTATTATGATCCAGGAGCGTCTGGCTAGAAACCCCTGAATCTACATTAATCTTGATGGGAATATTTGGTTTCAATTGCAAGCACATTACAAATGTTGGCAATAAGCTTCTGCGAATGTTAAGGAGATATGACTATCATACCTTTCAAAGAGATGAGTCAAGTTTGACATAAAATAACTATATCTCCCTCCTAACCACAATCATTCTCCATTGCTCTCCATAACCATAATTCTCATGCCAGGCAGTTCATGCCATAAGAGCTGGCAAATCATTCGGCAATATTCTCAAGGGAGACTGGCATCAATACCAACGAAGATACCTAATTTTCTTTCTGAGTTTGAGTCTTGTGGTTATTGAAATCAAGGAACCGCGGATATCACCTTGCTTCTCTACCTGGAATAGTCATTCTCAGCCGTTTTCTGTCAATTTAAATAGAAGCCATGTCTAGCGCTACTGAAGCTCCGAGCATAGCTTACAAGGGGATTACTATGGAAACCCTCATCAACGAAGCTGGATCAAAATATGGCGATGCAGTGGAAACTGCTGGTAAGGATATAAAAAGAAGGGTAAGTACTCACCCTCTCTAACCACACCGAAAAGTTTCAAATAAAAAGAGATATTAACTTGCTTCCTGCAGTTTCCCTTTATCATAGAGGGTAGAATCCAGTACGCTAGACCCAAATCCTGCTCGACATGTTGGTGACGATGTTTACCAACACATGGATGCACAAAGGGGCACGAAACCGCACCGCTCGAGCAGGGATAAAACGGATGAGAAGAACGTCATTACCGTTGGGTACTATACCAAGAGAGGGACGCGGTACATGAGTATTCATGCTCATGAGGATGGGAGCTGGAAGGAGTTCCTTTCGCGTGCGGTAAAACTTGCTACGAAGAGGGCGCGGACGAGGCAGCAGATGAGACGGGACAAAGTTGATTAGCCAGCTTAATCTCTTTAAAGGGTAGAAATACTTCAACTAAGCTCATATCTCCTTAATAACCCTAGTTTTATTTCAGATCCCACTAATATTACTGGTGCCCGGTATGAGGGTTGTGATTATGGAGAGCTATGTGGAATGATTGCGGCTAGGAGCGAAATATAATTATGCCGCGTCTCTCTCTCATAGAAGATCTCACACTACATTTCATCACCAGAGTAGCCCATCATGATGTCTTCGTCGTAGTTAGCGAATGAAGATTCATCGATTTCGCTCTGGTCCGCGTGACTACCGTCTTCAAAAGCATCGGCTGCCTTCATTTCCCATCCAGCAGTTCGAATCCACTCGTTTGGACTCTGTGTCCAATATTCAAACAAATTATCAAGTTCCGGGTGATCTACTCTTGCAGACAAACCAAGTTTTTTGATAAGCTTGCTCGCAATGCGAACTCTTAAACACCCGGTAGTAGTAAATTGAGACCCATCTGTCAGGGTTCCGATATATATCGCGCAAGTACACAAGTCCGCTTCCCGCAAGTGCTTTAAGTGGGCAAGAACGACCATTTCGATATGGTTATATTCATCGAAACATAACGGAGAGCTGGCGCATTCATCCAGGACCTTGACAAGTTCTTCGGTATAGTGCTCATACTCCTCCCGTATACAATTTTCTCCTGGGAACGGTAGAAGGTAGACGTGTAGAAATGTCGAAGGGGGAAGTATTGCCGGTTTCCTGGCTGGGTTGTCGAGCCAATCTCGTGTTCGGAGTCTATCGACCTCACCCGATATTCTTCTAAGCAATTTATGGGTGACGGATATTAAGTCATTGTCATTAGTCGGTCTTTGCGTAGCGTTATCGTGTAACTGTCTTACTGCTTCGTGAAAGGTTCTTAACGAAAGTGTGGTGCCATGAGCGGATGGTACTTCAGGGTTTCTTAAAACTATTGTTATTCTCTGGAAATATTCATCTGCAAGATCTTCCGTCGTGATTCCGTTTGTGGCGTTCCATTTAAAAGTCCTATTAATAACAGGATCCAGTCCATTGAGAGTTTGGCGCAGGGAAGAAAATGGGCAAGCGCCGCGTTGGAGGTCCATATAGTTCAGCCAATGCTTTCCGGCACTGGTGCTCTTCCACCCATGATCTTTTTCACGGAAGCTTTTTTCAATTTGCCGGAGTTTGTTGAGCTCGAGATATTTCATGGCTGAGCTCCGGTGACGCATCAAATAAGATGGCGGAAGGTACTCGGACCAATTTAACAGTACAGTATTAACTGCATCGTCAGGGAAAGGCCCAAAATCGAGATCGAAGGCTTTTTCCGCCTGGGCCAACCGAGGATTTTGAATAAATATGCGCATCCAGCGATTGTGTAATTTAGTAGATTCATCTAAGCACGGTAGAACAACATCACGAACGTATGAGCCGTGGAGACATGACGGAAGCTTTTGATGAGCGGTAGCCGTCACGAGGTCAAATAGGGGCCGGTCATCGTCGATAGGTGGAAGTAGCTTTGGGTCGTGCTCTGCTGCCTCCCAATCGCTCTCCGAGACTATACTCTTCTCACTTGGGCCAACAACAACAAAAAGAGTTTCTCTGAGACCAGCATATAAAGCCGGAGCAGCATTCCCATCCAAGCCTATGCTCTCCTTTAACAAGACCAGGAAGGCAAAGACGATGGCTTTTCGCACATCTTTCTGCTGACTAGCAGCAAACAGGGATTGTAGGATATTGAGTGACACTCGGTGGGATAGGAATGGAGATAGGCGAACAAGTTGGGCCAGCATCTTGATCGTTGTGACTTTTACCCATCTACCATTATTTTCACCTTTGCCGTTCGCTGTCGCAGATTGAGGTTCGCTTTTTGCTTCTCGGTTGCTCTTCATACGCTCTAGGCAAGATACAACGAAATCCCTAAATCCCAATAGCATCTTCTCCGAATCTGCAAAATCCATGCCCTTTAGCAGGCGCAACGGTATCACCATCCTGTGCCATGACGATGCATCTGGCATATCCTGGATCACCTTCAAGCCAAGATCAATAGACATTTGAGGCTGGTCCGAGAGAGAGAGGAGCTCTATAACGTAGATTGTAGCCACCCTGAGGTTGTAATTTTTTGGAGAATCCTTCAGAGTAAGAAGTAATGATTCCAATAGAGAACTTCCAAGATCCTTTAAAAGAGCTGGAGGTACGATTTTTATGAGCTGCGTCAACACATTAAGCGCCGAATGTACCGGGCCTGACAATTTATCAACCTGAGAGAGGAAATCATAACTCAGGAACAAGGCAGGATATCTGGGATGGGTTGTGTTTTCAGGAAATGGCTTTGTCAGAATGCGAGTCGTACCAGCGAGAGTGTTAAGGTATAATATTGAGGATAAGGCTAGGGCTTCACGTTCTCCAAGGGGTAGTTTACGTATGTTGATCTGAGGGTTCCAAATTTTTGTACTTTTGTCTTTCTTTCTCTGATGTTGGGGAGTCCCTGCAACTGGTACAAATGCAGAACTCATAGTGGGGGGATAAGTCTGGCCAACAAGACGTTCATCGAGAAGGCTTTGTTTTCCTATATCCAAAAATTTGAATTCTTGGTTAGGATGGTCTGGAACGCATGGCTCCCATTCTATCGAGGTCGGTTCGGGGTGTCCTGGGTTGATTGACGGTAGATGAACCGCCGCTGACGATCCAGTGAGAACTGCAACTTCATGTCTGGTGACCTTATTAGTACTATCAAGGACTCTAATCCCCAGCTCTTCCATTTGTCTGGCTGTGACTGGTACGTTCTCTGCATAGTATTTCCACACTTTCCAGAACCTCGATGTTGCATCTTTCGAACCCTGCTTCCCAATATACGCTCTGGCAGCATAGGGCAAACTGTCAACAAATTTTCCTATGAATTCCATGTGGGCTGGGACCTCCGCCTGTGCGATTTTGGAATCACAAAATATGATGTCGTTCAGTCTACCTGAAACGTATGGCGCGACCTCGGGCTCGGCCATTGCGACGGTAGCCCATTCTTCGGAAGGTAATAGTGCTTGGGCAGGTATTCCTCTTGGCCAACCGTCCGGGAGGACGGACGCATAGGGATTATTTTGAAGCCGCAACTGTGCCCATAATTCATCCCGTAATTTCGCTAACTCGTCGAGGAAGGCTAACACTCTCGAGCTACCGCGGGAAGGGTTCCCCAAATAATTTAGTGGGCCACACCAATTAGCATTCTTGGAAGGATTGTATTGGTCGCTGGTAGTAAACTGCTCAAGCTCAATGCATATGGGTATCAGTGAATGAAGGAGGATGTTCGCCAATTCTTCCTCATTACCAATCCCAAGGCAACGCCCCAGCCTTATCGCCTGGATTCTTTCTTTTATCACATTCGTGAGGAATGATTCCAGTTTTCCAGAAACATATCTATCATAATTGGGCTCCAATCGCCACAAAATTGCCGTTTCGATATTGTGCCGAATAATTTCATTTGCCTCGCGCACGACAGTGGTCAAACTGGAGAGGGAATCAGGGGTACGGGAAGGTGGAAGTGGAACGCAAGCTAGGACACTGGGCGTACGCTCAAAGTTGTGAGTTAATACTTCACCAAAAACTTGCTGTTATGGCGCCGTTAGCGAATTCGTTTATCATTTTCTTCTTATTTAAAGAAGCAATGGTGACTCACAGGATCCCGGATAAAGCGTCTTGACCAAGTTATCACGTCTTTTAGAATGCTGACATCCATACTGCCCACGGCAGCACTAATCGTGCATTTGGTAAGCTGACACCTCTCTTCGCTATCGCTTTCATTCCGAGCCTTTTTCTTGAGCTCCTCGATAACTGTATACCGTTATTGGCTTAGTTTCCGAGTAAACCTTGGCTCTGTGAGTTCGCCCGGGAAGACTTACATTGATGTGTTACAGCAAAGTCACCAGCCAGAGCTGGGTGCTGGGAATCCCATTTTACCTTCAACATTCCGGTCCCATACCAGCATGCAAAATCTTGAGGCATAGATCTCACCAGCTCGAAGTCCAAGGTTTTTGACTCTAGATCCATGCTAGAAATGCGTTCAAATAGCCACTTGAAGTCAGCTGAAGAAAGCATGTCGAGTGTACTAGAGCTCCATCTTAAACGTGCCCATTTCTCTTCTGATGGAGGTGTTTGATCAAGGTCAATTTGTATTCCAGGCATAAAACGACACATGAGCTTAATAAAAGGTAACCACAAGGATGGTTCAAACTCTGGTAGTTTCGCCTTGAGAGGTTTGAGGGCCGAAGAAATATCCCGCGGTCTAACTTTTTCCTCTGGGAGGTTCTGCAGAATGTTGACTAGTAGGCCCTGGAGAGCATCCTTATGTTCAGGCTTTGGCCTTGAAGGATGGGATTGTAGCCTCTTCCGAGCTTTGGGACCGTAGAATATATCAATACCAGTATCCGGGTTAATAGAAACGCCCCAAAATGTTAGCAATTTCGAAGCAAAGCTATCATCGAGTGTTATTTTGATACCGGACTGGGAATTCGCGATGGAAAGCCCACTTCGAAGAATGTTGAGAACATCATCAAATGGCATTTTATGGCGCACTGCATAGTCAATTCCCTGCACAAGAATATTCAAAATAGAATCATGCGATAGATCAGTTGGTGGTACACTATCCGCATTTACTGACTGAACCACGTCCAGACAGAAATATACGCCGGATGCCGTATCTGGCGGGAGCAAATAGCTGTAGATGAACCGGGGAGAATATGGTTCGCCAGCTGAAATGAGCGTCGGCATTAGGTCTTTTATAATCATGCACCGTACGGCCAGATCGACTTCAACCAAACCGATAGCAATCGCTCGAAGCAAACTGATTCGGTGGTGTGAAAGGCTAGAGAGAAGGCTCGCAACCGGGAAATTTGATGGGAGTGGCCTTGACAGCAAATGAGTTAAAAACCGAACGCTGCATGATCGCAGTAACCGAACCAGGTCGGTCAGAGGAGGCTGTCGGGATAAAGGTCTTCCAGAATAATTTATATCAGCGGCCATATCTATGCCTCTCCCCAACAGGATAATGCGAGCAAGGCCATCTACCAAACGCTCCGCTTCAGGCCCTTTCGCCTTGAGGCGGCATCCAATCAATTTCAAAAGAGCACGCGATTTAGCTGCACCGAATGTATCCAGGATAGTGCAAATTCCCTCCAATCCACCGATAGCATCCCATCCTCGTTCTTTCCAGTATCTTTTTCGTAATATTCGTGACAAACTTCGTATCCCAATTGTCCAAACACCGTTTGATTGTTGATCGAACAGGGCAGTTCTGAGCAAGCCTGGGGAATGACGGATAGCCAAAGGGAACCATACCCCAAAAATCTCAGCTGGAATAGCTCCGGTATGCACTTTGCTGATGAGGTCGAGGGTGATTGGCTCATATTGGTCCTTCGGTGCTGACGATGCCAAAGTGCAAAAATGCGCCACAAGTTCCGCGCGTGAAAAGCGAACAAGCACGCCAGGTGCAAGTTCTTCCTCGCGAACTAGCATACTCAATCTGCTTCTCTTGAAGCTCATCAAATTTCTTTATTTGAACGTGGTGAGATTGTTCAGGTGAGGGCGATCTGAGGCTTTTGGAGTCGACGTTGTTGGTTTAAGCTTCTCAGCCGCAGTACCCCCCGCAAATTCGTCGTTTGGTGTTTTACAATATTAACAGGTGATGAAGTCCACCCTCTAACTTCATCTCGAGAGGAATCAAGTTTGGGGTTATGGCATGCACCTGGTAGAAAATTTGAGGCTCAGCGGAGGGCGAGGGTGCCAAGCTCACTTGCAGATGCTCGGCATCAGCCGCTCTTTTCCCCTCATCTATATACTACGTATGGAGTATTTATGGAGTACCGTTGCACCAAATAGTTAATGAGCTCAAACGGCCTTGGCCATGGAGTCTGCTGAGCTATCTAGCCAGCAGGGTGTGTGATGAGCAGCATAGCTTAATCCTGTCTTGTAAGAGCCGATATCCATACTCCGTAGTAGCATGGTGTTTGTACTCTCTTAATGGCCTTTACTTGTGAGCTTCTGTATTTACCATAGTAAAAATATTAAAAAAAGGAAGGACTCTCAAGTAGGGAACTGTGAAACGAAATTATTTATATACTCTACCAGCTACTGAACGCACCAGGTAACCCAGACACCAGTTCACATAATAACTTGAAATGCGAGCTTATGCCTGGCGCATAGGGATTGGAAGCTTGCCGGTGGCTGATGTCGAACGAGTCAGAGACCGGGAAAATCCCCAAACAGGGGCTGGAAGGCAAATGCCGGTTCTCGGTGCTAATAAAATTGTTCCCACCTCACGGTTGCCCGAACCATATACCAAAAAGTCACCATCAGAAATGCCATTAAAATCTCATGGACGGCGAGAAGATCATTTTATGCCGCGACAGGGCTAGCTGACCCGAGCTATACCAAAAAGTGAAGGAGAACAGTTATCCTTGCGCATCGCCAACGATTTGCCGTGGCTCAAGTCTGAAAAGCGAGTATTTAATATCCCATTTTCCCATCAGGAGCCTCGTCCTGATTACCTCTTTGAATCCGAGTTTTGGGTAAAGATTGCTGCCCGTCTCT
The DNA here is from genome assembly GCA_030789285.1 of Arthroderma sp. MBC 929. Classification (NCBI taxonomy): domain Eukaryota; kingdom Fungi; phylum Ascomycota; class Eurotiomycetes; order Onygenales; family Arthrodermataceae; genus Arthroderma; species Arthroderma sp. MBC 929. The sequence continues at coordinate 17,927 of JARJUX010000003.1, read as the reverse complement.
GATGCTTCAAGCCAGAGAGGAAGCATCATTTGCTGTGAGCGCTGAATGCCCCAGTTGACCAAAAGTGTAGCGATGCCTTTGCGTTGATGTTCTGGGTCAACGAAGAGGGTGTCAAGTTCTAAAAAGTAAGTTTAGAATAGGTATTTATCTTCTGTCTATTTTTAGGATAGACCACGCGGTAGGGAGTAAAGTGGATGAATGCACTAACGGATATGCGGTTCGTTGATAAATCTCGATTTTCGATCCATCACATCATGCAAAACTGCAGCGCTGATCTTCCTATCTTCAGCGTCATCCAGCCATACCATCGTATTAGGATCCAAAACAGCCCTTTTTGACAGATCGGCCGAGTATGTGGGATTGATCGAGTAGATAGCGGCACCCAATATCTTCTCTGAAGCGGGATTGTCGTCGGAGTGCCTTGCGTCTTCATCGACTACTTTGAGGCACACCGCACCTGAGCTCGCCCAGTCAGGAGACGTATACTTGTTCTTGCATCTTTCGCGATTTTCAGCTGTATCCGACCCGTTTACTAAGTAGCAGAACTCTTCCTGGGAGAACGAGCGGAATTTCACTTGAACAAATTCCTCCCAGTCCGAGTCAACAATAGGAGCTATAACGTGGCGTACCATAGCGGCGTTGGCAAGAGTGATGAGTGGTTGATAATTAGCGAAGGTCAAGTGATGGGGATATCGCGGGGCAAGGCGTATATGTGGACCTGGAAGGAGCAAACGAGAGGGAGGCGTGCTGAAATTGTAATCCAATTATCTTCTCCGAATACGAAGACTAGTTCGAGAGCGCGGCAATTTCGAATGCGAGGTCCTGTGCATCGCAGGCCTTGTTAAGATCCCGACGTGGAATTTTCGTGCGGAAAAAGCCTGCCGGCGTCTATGTTAACAAAATGGATACCAACGTACAGATACGGTACGTTGGAGGATTCCTGGGATGATAATTAGCTTCTCCTGGACCAGATTTGGCTGGGTCGAGACCAGGTTCCGCCTAGCAAGGATAAGGGTACTCTCAGGGGTTGTCGCTTGGCTTGAGGTTTAAGTCGTTTATCTTCGGACGAGGGAAGAGAATCGGAGGAAACATGCCACACCGCGGAGGTGTGACTTTGAGCGATATAGAGAGATCAGCAAGATGCACCAAGTTGTGGGGAAGCACCTTGAGATAGAGTTCACAACTGGAACTGAGCGAGGTTTGGAGGTTACATACATAGTACGTAGTATGCCACCAGAGACTGCATGTAACTCCGCCTGGGACAAGGATTCGGAAAATCAAGAACACCCTGACATTTTGTCGTTTTCTTCTGAGTTTTCGCTTCGCCTTAGTCTTTGAGGATGGCAGGAAATGGCGAGGTAGAGCGCCTAAGCTTTGTCGGCTTCTTCGCCTCTTTGCTTCTGCATTAGTACTCCGTATCGCATAGTGAAACAGAGATTGGAAAAAGAAACACCAAAAAACAAAAACAAGGATAAAATCTCTTCCCCCTTGAAACGGCTGGTCCCATTTCAGGGTGATATTCTCTCGTAAGGCAGAAAAAGAATTGTTAATTCGTCTCACTATTGGAGGCGTTGTGTATCATTTTTTGCATTATTGATCTCCTCCAATTCATATCCATCATGTTCAACTGTCCAGCCTCTCGTCTCGCGGATGATCATCTGTTGCGACTCATGGCTGCCGATTGATCTAGGTGCATCTTCGCTTGAAATCCGTTCGGAGCTGTGCGTGGCTCCTACTACGGTGTGGTGTGTTACATTCTCCCGAAAAGCCGGCTTTACCAAACTCGCATGCCTGTTGCTGTTTTTCGATGACGTGAAGCGACTTTTCGAATTGCTTTGTTGTGAAGCTTGCTGGAGATAGCTACTGCCGTTACCCTGGTTGCCTTGACCCCAGCCGGTATTAAACGCAATGACGAACGGTTTGAGACAAGGTATGGTGGCGGCCATCACACTATAATGGAGTAAAATTTCTGTGCACACAAGCGTGTCTGTTATGGCTAGAGTTGGGTCTTTGGAATCGGCCATTTCGTTGATGTATGTGACTCGAACGATAGATACGATGATAACACTAGTAATTTGAAGGTGTCAGTAGGTTTCGCAGTTCTTATATAACGTTCTGGATAGGAGTGATATATAACGCACGGAATCCTGCTCCCAAAGGCTCCAACTACGATAGCTTTTCGCCTCCATGGCATTTGCAAGCCCCATACGAGGTAGAGGATTAAACCTATGAATGTAGACTCGGTGATAGCGTCGAAAGCCGTAACCGCTTGCCAGCGTGTAGTCTATAAAATTGGCGAGTTATTGTTAGACCTTTCAGCTATAAAAGGAGGGTGGTTTGACGTACAACATTGCTGCACTCGTCGGTCATGAGCCACGGTTTAGAAGCATTGCATTTCACCGAGACGCTGATAACGGAAGCGAATCCCCATGCAAATACCACCCCAGCAACCGCATGACACATGCGTCTATAGGAGGATTCTCGACCTAATCTCCTCAATAGGTATACTACGGCTAGCTTTCCGCAAGTATGCCCGAGAAGAAATAGTATATCAGAAGCGTATAGCCCCTTACCACCGCAGTTAGAAACCCCAAGCTCTGAAATCATGGATTTATAGCACTTACCTTCTGAGCAGCGCCAACACTCGAAGCAGACAACAACTCTTCCGACTTCCCGAGACCTTGAGTAACGGCTTTGAGTAGCACGCCCACATGGGTAATGCCCAAAACCTGAGGCGTTTTATAGGTGAGCGCTAAATCATAACACGGCTTTTCTTCATTGAGCTGTCGAGTTTGGAAGGAAGTGCTTACCGTCGCAAGACCGGTGAACAGATCATCAATGCCGAAAGGACCATTTATACTCCATCTGATATATATTCGGACCATGAAGCAAAGAATCATCCATGACATCAATAACGTCGCAACAATGACTATGACACCCCTTTGATCCGTGTCTGTGATAACAAAAGCACGCGAGCCTTCTGGCTCGGCCACTGAATCGCCCATCAGCCCTTTTTTGTGGTAAAAAAATGGAAGCTATATTGAAAGTTTCATCGGCTCAGGATGACTTCCGCGATTGAAGAAGGAGGGTTTCTTCTAAAATATAGTGCTTTAGCCAGCTTATCATGTGAACCTGCAGTCCAATTCCTCTGAGGCCGTATTCTATCTTCCGATAGCATGTCCCGAGTGCATGGCAATCAATCACAATCTGGGTTAGAACTCAGCACAGTATGCAGAGGAGCTGCCAAGGTGATAGACCCCCGGTCGCTGCTTGGATGTACAAGGGTTTTTAGAACACTGAGCTCTCTTCGGAGAATACTTGGAATATTTTATGGCGTTGAGCAACGAATGCATGCGGTTGATTTGAGAGAAGAATGTACATACTTTGTATGAGTACGAAGTGCGTTTGCATCTGCATGGAGAGCTTCTTTAATTAAACGAGAGGGAAACTCCCTTGTTCTGAAAAGTCCTGAGAAAGGACTTTGCCTGCGCGATCCCCGGGCTATAGTCGACGATTTATGCCTCAAAATTCGCCGCAAGAGATGGATTGGTATTTTGTGTAAAGCCCTCCTAGCTGGCAGAAAACTGGTTGCTCTGTTGAAAGTACAAGTAACTTCTGTCACAAGCGAGACACTTCTTCTTCCTCCACACAAGGCGTTTTTGTATGTGGTGATCTTCACTCAAGAGTATTTCCCCTCATTTCCAATTGGCCATAAATACGGAGGTGGTCTGAATGTGAATTTAGTCTCGCCTTTCTCCCTTAACCTTTCGCGAGGGAAGATAAGCCTTAGAACCGGGGTCCCTTGCGAGGTTGAAGCTTAAACATGCCCTTCCTGGCACCATTGAGGGAACAAATGCAGATATTCAGCTCTTCGTCCAAAAGAAAAGAAAGACATGGTCGGGTTTGGGTTTGGTTTGGGTTGTGGCTTGCTTCAGTCAACCAACCATTGTTCAGAGCTAGATGTTGGCTTCCTTCATTTCCGACCCCTGCAGAGATACCCCGTCCTTCCTGGGATTCGACAGATCACTTAAAAACTTAGACACCAAGAGAAAAAATCTTTTATTGCTCCTATGAAGGTCTGAGATAGGTTCAAATCATTCATATCTCCACCCATTGATGATGGAATCTCGACTGGTGGTGGGACTGCTCAAAAACGTGGTCATGCGAGTGTGTTCCGTATGTCCCACCCAGTATATTTTGTGCATCACCAGGTCAAATTGTAGGATCGATCGTCGTCTCCCCGCCATATCCCCATATGCCTTGTGTCACAGTGGGCAAAAATCGTTCGTTGTTCGTTGTTTGTCGTTTGCCTTTCTGCTCTCGGGCCGCTGCCGCGTAGTTATGACTAAGCGACCGCTAAAGTAGCGCTTTCTGCCGGCCCCGCTTTTTGCCTTTTCCGGTGTCATTTTCAAGCTTTCGGACGGCTCGCGCGTAACTCCCGTGTATTAGTTAAGCTTACTAGCGTGTATTAGCGCGTTTGTATGCCGGCGACTCAACTTGAACGACTGCCCTTGCTGGCTGCAGTTCACGGGCATCCTGGACATGCAAGAATCTTCTCATCATCCCAACCACTGCATCCCCCCTTTCTATTGTCCTTCCAGACGCCGGTGGATATGGCCTGGGTCCTCAGAGTCAATTCGAGAACCCCTGATCATGATAGCCAGTCGGCTGGATGTACACCCCCCTTCTCGAAAGTTGATGGATGGATGAAATGTGCAGTATACCATGCTGGACCTAGTCTATAGTCGGAGCAGATTTACTTGTCGCCCGCCACCGGGACAACAAAGTACTCCCTCTGGTCTTTTTATCCAAAGCATTAAGTGCGCCCCTGATGCCAGTCACCGTGTTCAACGCTGCGCAGTGCTCAGAGCAATTTCCTGGAGTCTCACCCGTATTCTATATATATCTAAAGCGGCTGATGAAAGCGCCACGATGGGTCTCGTCATTACTATGTAGTACCCACCATGGTACGATGCAATAACTAATGCACCTTGACCATTTTTCATAAAACCAGGGAAGCGCCTAGCGGGGCCGAGCACGTCGGTTGCGATACCCTCCTCCCGGATCACCGAATTTTTTACCGTGTGTAGCTAGAGCCAGCCCCTGTGCGTTACGATGAGTATAAGTATCTGTCAAGCCCGGCAATTCACGTTCATTTGCTGCTCTTTCGCCAATCAGTAACACCAAAGTCACGGGTTTCATAATTGGCGTTGTGACCTGTTTTTGCCCTCCCACAGTTTCATCATCTCTCCTTCATCAACGGTGGATGTTTAATCAGAGGCTGTGATGGGGTTCAATATAGAGTCTAAGGGGTCGTCGAGCCCCGTGGAATCTCCGGCGAGCCTTGAGGGCATCGACAATGATGCGGGGCAAAGGGGAGGGACTACTCAGGATAAGAAGGATATGTACCGAGTCGGGAGAGACCAGGAATTAAATGTGAGCTCCTTTGACGACCGTTATTTCACAAACGTCGGAACTAAAACGAAAACTTTGAAGCGGAACTTTAGATTCATATCAGTTCTGGGTTTCACAGCAGTACTCATGTGCACATGGGAGGTCGTCATGATGTGAGTGTAATAGCTCTTAGATGACACGATCCAATTTGGACAATCAACGGGTTAACCTTTTGATAGATCGAGTCAGAGTGGTTTGATCGATGGCGGCCTCAGCGGAATGATCTATACGTATCTAGGTGGAATTACCGGTTTCAGCTTCTCGATTTTGGCCATGGCAGAAATGGCATCAATGTGAGCGCAAGAAGACGAGGAAACAAATTCAGCACTTTACTCTTTTCTAACCACTATGCAGGGCTCCAACATCAGGAGGACAATATCACTGGGTTTCAGAATTTGCTCCAGCTAGCACACAAAAATTCCTCAGCTACATGACTGGCTGGGTATGTGTCCTCGGCTGGCATACTGGTATCGCAGGTTGCTCGTACACAGTTGCGAACATGCTCATCGGGATTATTGCGATCAATTTCCCAGATAGCTACACTCCACAGGGCTGGCACGGGTCCCTTCTGGTCATCGGAATCGCTTCCATTGCTATTATATTTAATACCTTTCTCGCGCAGAAGCTTCCCTTGATTGAAGGGATAATATTGATTCTGCATGTGTGCGGATTCTTTGCCGTGCTGATCCCACTGTGGGTGCTCTCCCCAATCAACAGTACCGAGAAAGTCTTTGGAACTATAGAGGACCGAGGTGGCTGGGGAAATAATGGCCTGGCATGTCTTGTCGGTTTAACAGCCCCTATTTATGCGTTAATTGGTATGACTTGAATTGTTCTGTATTTGATCAGTGGGCCCAATAGCTAACGATGCTGTAGGTCCTGACTCTGCCGTCCACATGGGTATGACTTTCCACGACAAATAACGTTCCAAGACAATGATCGAGTGCTAACAAGAAGAGGAAATAGCTGAGGAAATTAAGGACTCATCCCGCGTCTTGCCCCTGAGCATGCTTTGGACCCTTATCTTGAACGGCACTACAGGACTGGTTATGTTGATTACATTCGCCTTTTGTGTTCAAGACATCGACCTTGTTCTCCAGGATAAAACCGGATTCCCGTTTATCTCCGTCTTTTTACACGCTACAGGCTCTGTCAGGGCTACCACAGCAATGACCTCCCTCATGCTTATCCTCCAGGCCTGCGCTGCCATCAGCAACGTCGCCACTACGTCCCGTCAAGTATATGCCTTTGCCCGTGACGGCGGAGTCCCATTTGCGGCCTTTTTCGCCAAGGTAAAGATATCCATTCCCACTAGAGAACGATTATATGTTACTAACAGATTCTTCCGAACAGGTTAACAAGCGATTTGTAGTCCCACTCAATGCCATGTGTGTCAGTTTCATTATTGTCTGCATTCTGTCACTCATCAGCATCGGCTCCGAAGTTGCATTCCACGCCATCCTCTCACTTGGCACAGTGTCCCTGCTGTCATCCTACATCATTTCAATTTCCTGCGTCCGTCTTAAGCGTTGGAGAGGCCAGCCTCTCCCACCTGCGCGCTGGAGTCTCGGCAGATATTCGAGCACGGTCGAGACAATCGCCGTTCTTTTCCTAATTATCGCATGGATTTTCTCCTTCTTCCCACTGACTCGAGAAGTTGATGTGACGACCATGAACTGGGCACCCTTAATATTTGGCGTCGTGGTCATATTCGCACTCATATATTACTTCGTTCACGCAAAGAACGTATACTCCGGACCAGTCACGCGTGTCAGGCCATGGGCGGAAATGGCCCATATCAACTAGCACGATTACATGGCGCGTCCAATCGATCAAATTGTTGATATAGCTACCTGGGTGGAAAAAGTCGTGTATTTTGTACCTTAATTGTTCTTGCATATGAATATAGGAGCCTTTTCTTTTCCCCGTTGCTTCCCATATATCCAGCGTCTCTTACCAAATTTATAGGTCTGTATGTAGGCTATCCGAGAAGAAACCGGGGATAAATTCTATCCAGTTACATTTTACCCACGGCCTCAGTATCATTTAAACTGCTAGATGCGAGCTTTTCATCCATCGAATCCTTCGTAGCAGTCATACGGGCGCGAGACACCACCCGTGGGCCCTGGTTGATCCTACACAAATGTGACTCATATGGGGAGCAAAGAGTATAAATACAACCCAGAACCCTCAAACTCAATCGCACCACTTTGAAATTTCTATCAACACTTACATTCTAGTAAAGGGCAATTACAAGAATTTACAAAATGACTCTTCAGTTCAATCCCACTACGAACGAGCCCTACCTCCGCCTCCCGGCCCCTCATTCAGATATAATCATCACGCCTGCCCGGCCAATACAAGATGTACCGGAATTAATAAAATCCAACAATGATCCCAAAGTATATAACTGGCTAGAAGGGCCTCCTTATCCCTATTTACAGGAGGATGCAGATGCCTGGCTTAACTCCCAGTATGAAAGAAGCAAAAAGGTCCAGGATGAAATGGCAAGGAAATGGGGGCCGAATAAAAATCCTAACGCCGCCGATGGAAGGGAAGGGCGCTATTTGAGTGATTCTCCTGTTCATTTCATTCATGAGATAACGGAGGGTGAAGACGGAGTTAAGAGGGAGGTGTATGCTGGATGTGCGTCTTTGGAGAGACATACATTTGCAGAAGTGGAGGACAAAGAAGAGAGAGCTAGGGTGAAGAAAATAAACGACGAGAGGCAGGCAGGAGATGAGAAAATTGTGTGGTCGTTCGGAGGTGAGTCTCCCGAGTGGAGGGGTATATATCGACGAACTAGGAAATAATGGTGCAGAAGACTAATCATCAAAACTTCAAATAGATTCACTTGTCCCCTGGCTTCATGGGCGTGGGATAATGACTGCTGTGATCAAAATTCTCATGGAGTGGGGAGTGGAGAACTTGAACGTGCATAACATTTCGGTGGTCACCCACGAGCACAACATCGGCAGCCGTAGAGTCTTCGAAAAGAATGGATTCGTGTTCCAGACGTTCGTTAAAGATGCCGTGACGATACCAGAGGCGAAGGGCGGAGGGACGAGATCATATTATATCCTTAGCTGGAAGAGGCCGACTCAAACGGAAAACTGACAGTTATGTCGAAACGATGTTTGTGTGTTAAATTATTGTGGCTGTGATAGATGTAGCTTAATATCCATAGAGTCTGGTATATATGCTTGTTGAGAAGGTCGATGGCATCCGGAAGACTTATCCAGGAAAATAAGCTGAAGGTCTATGATGGCTTGTGGCCGTTCGTAAAACCATGATAGAGGAGGGAGATGTGTAGGTCTTTGACATGTCACCTGCAAGCCGATAGGATAGATCGACATCGCTTGAATCGAAAGGGTGGCTAAAAGGTAGGCAAGCACCTTTGGCCGAGCAGCAACATGCGATTTGGAGGATACTACGTTTTATGGATTTAGATTCCATATAAAATTCAGATTCGTACCCTCAACACCAGACCATGCCTGATTCCCATCCCCAAACGGTGCCATAGACGGATCAAACGGTAGAGAGAGCCAGTCATCGGCATTGATATCATTCAGTGATAAAATCGGATCCTCAAATGTGGTATTAGGCATATCCAATGGTCCATTAATTTGCGCCGATGACGAAAGGTCATTATTTTGCTGTGGAGGTTGCAATTGACCTTGTGAACTTTGCATACTTTGCCCTTGCTGTTGCTGCTGTAACTGGCTGCTTAACGGCGTGTTTTGCGTTCTGGATAGAGGTCTCACGGACGAGGGCCTAGTGGTGCCACGACTAACCTTGGCGTTGTTTTTATTCGATAAAACGAAGCTTCGTCGGAGTTGAAAGACGAGGGACTCAAGTAGAGTTGCGTATCTAGAGGCAAGATGGATATCATCCAGAGAGCTAGACCTCAGCGCCTGGATACTCCGAGTAAGAATGTCGAGGGATTCTTGAAGTTTGGCATTTCGTACACCCAGACTAAGTGCTTTGAGCAGAAAGATTGAGGAGCTTGTGACACGGAGAAATATCCTGACGGGTGAGAATCGTAAAGCTCCGCTCTCTGCGAGTGTTATTACTTTTTGTAAAATGTGGCAGGATCCGTCTATTACTTCCTGTACGAATTCATAGTCGATTTCGTCCATGTTTGTCTGTCGTACCTCATCCACAACGGAGTCAGGATCGGATTCGGCTAAAACTCTCTCCACCACTGCTTGCATCCCTATTGAATTCGTATATACTCTAACAAATTGATATTCAATGAATATCATGTCACGAAATGGAGAAGACAGGCCTAGTATAAAATCAGCCATTTGCCCTTATCATCACAATAAGGGAAGAACTTACGTGTATCCAAGTATTTTTGGCGCCATTGGGAAAGCAATGGCCGGAAATGATCTAGAAGTCCAATATATCTCCCACTATGAAGCTGCTGCTTTGTGAAGTTTGCAGACGGGAAGAACATGTCAGTGACAGACTTCGCAAGCTTCGTGAGCTCGATCCACGAGAGCATAAATGACTGCCATTCTTCCCCTTGACTGATATTCTGAGACGTCAACGGCGCGAGGACGGCATGGTTCAGGCTCTGCGGCATTAACGACATACACCCGAGGCGCGATGCTAACTGATTTATGAACACATATAACAGCTGCCGGATGCGATGTCGTCTGAAGCTTATACCACTTTCATAGGACTGGTCGTCTGACTCGGGACTGGAGATTAGACTTCTCGTCCGGGAGTCATCCGTATCAAACACACCCAGTTCATGGGCTAGGGTTAGACCGGAGCCGAGAAGCATCCAAGACATACGATCCGACCTCCGCGCCGGTTCTATTACATCCTCCAGCCACCGATTGGAGGTAGAGACCTTTGTGTCAGGGGTAGCAGCAGCCTCGCGATCGTCGAGCATATTTGGCCCGTCAGATACCATTAGATCTGAGTCCCATCCATCACTCTCTGGAGGGAAATGCAAAGACCGAGGATGCCATTCTGACATTACCAGAAGGGCCTCAATCGTGCCTACGGTACGAGTTTTTGCTTTGGAACCCTTCTCCTGACCCAGCATGACTCGCATTATCAAGTGTTGACAGTGTTGCCATAGCCTTTGATGGATGAAAAAACCGCGTGAAGCCCCGCCGACACCAGGTAGCGTATGATATCTGGAAGATATCATGAGGATCGTGCAGCATAGGACGGGTTCCTGAGTGATAAGCCAGTAATGGTTCCTATGGCTCGAGTAGAAATCGGAAAGGATGGGGGACAACGGCGCCATATTCTTGAAGAACCTAAAGAATATATCAATTTAGATGGATCCAAACGAAGCAATCGCCAAAAAGTCAAGGGCCAGCATACAGGTCAATGTAAGTCACTCCTTCTCTCGATGAAAACCAACCCATTTTCACAAATCGACAAGAATCCCAAACAGCGAGGACCTCGGGCTCCACGTTCGAAAGAACAATCGGCTCAAACACATCTCCTGCTGCTGTCCCATACGAAGCCGTTGACCCTGGCGTTCCATAGGCTTGAACGCCTGATGGTTGAGACATACGGTGCTTGTGCGGGTGAGACTGTGACGAGGAGCCACCGCCAGCGCCGGCTCCAACAGACTCGCTATTATTCTGCCCCATTGACTGCGTCGGGCCGTTCTCGTTAGCCTCGTTGTTTTCCTCCTGGGCGGCAGCTTGGAACAATATATTCAAGGCATCATTGCCGCTCGATACAACTGTACGCATTACAGAACTAGGTAATCCGGTTGCGTTATTCGAGGAAGGTTGGCGATCGCACGTTTGGCGATGGTGTTCGTTTCGAACGTTACTCGTGGACGATGCCAGCATGGGTGACATGCCGTCTACTGCGCTCAGGATGGTGGGGGTATCCGGTTGCGCTGGTCGCCCCATGCCATCATAGTGCTGGGCTTTTTGGCGAATATTAGAGTTGGAACCCGCTGCAGGAGCCGACGAGGTACCCATATGAGTAGTGGACGACGGGGTGTCAACGTCTCCATCGTTCGAAGGTAAGGAAAATCCATCATGCAACGAGACGTGGTGCGATAAATCCGGTGTGTCACCATCACCGGGTATTTGACTGGATGCTGTTTTAACCTCTGGGCTCTCTACTATATATAGGAAGAGAGACAGAGAGACGGTAAACGGATTAACACTCGATTTCGTATCCCAATCATCCTTCACACAGTGCAGATTTCAAACTGGGCGAACGTAGCAGCAGCTAAACCGACCGAGGACAGGGGGAGATAGGCACGAAAGGCAAGACAAAACAACCAGGGGGGAGGGGGCAAAAAAATGGAATTCCCAACTCACGTTTCTTCTTCTTCTTCCTAGCCCACGCCCGATCTTCACTGAACTGACAGTTTCGCTGTTCTCTCCTGCATCTCAGACACGGAGGACCTGGTGGAATTCCACGGTCGCTATTCCCGCCCAATTCACATTTAGCCTTGCGCTGGCGACACGACATACACGCCTTGTAAGTGCGTAGAAACTCGCGACGCCCCGAAGCCCGACTCCACGAGGGCCTTTCCAGACCTTCCATCCTCATGGAGCTTTCTTTTTTGTCTCTCTTCTTCACGCGTTGCGCCGGAGGCTCGAAAACTACCGCTCGTTTGGTCCCGGTTAATCCGCCCGGCTCAATGAAGGGAGGGAGCGGGAAGTTGAAAAGTGGCCTGATCCAGATAAAATGATAAGTGTTTCTGAACTATTATTATTATCCTCCTTCTCCGCTTGTTAGGCTTCGTTTGCGCTTCCTTTCCCTGCAGATACCGTTTGTTGCAGCCACCAGCTCCCCGGATAATGAAACGGTGACGCAGCAGAGATAACGCGCCATAAGCCTGGAACGCGCTTCTTATCATTGAACAGCGCCTTTGTTTGCGGGGAGAGCAACTCGAGAGCAACTTCGCTGGTCGCTGGAAAAAGCGCAGAGACGCCGTGCGCAAAGGCGAAGCGGGTTTTAGGCCCGCCATTAGCCGAAACTCTATATGCGGCGGTACTTTCGATCCGCGGGAGTTCGCATACAAATCTTTGTACCTCGAATTAGCCGACGGTCGTGGATGGCTTATATAATATCCGCCTCTGCCGCCAAAAAAAGATGCGCGCGTCAGTTCGGCAGTGTTTATATCTCCTTCACTCCAGCCGAGATGATCATACAAACTGATAGTGATATCCTCTCTGCAGCAAGATGGCCATGCCAAATTCACTATTAAATCAAATTTATTCCAAAAAATATATATACAAAAAAGCTACGCCAGCCCCAGACTGCTTATCCCTTGACCTTGATGGGATGCGCCTCGGTGTTATACACCCACTTGTCTTTGCCATCGGGGCTTACATGCCACTCCGCATCTACTCAGATTATGATAGTCAGCTATGTGAACCCATAGGGATAGAATCACTGCAGCGGTGGCTGCGAAGGGTTCGCTTACCTGGAGCGACGGTCAAGTAGATGTACTTGAATGTTTCAGCGAACAAGAAGCTCGGCTGGTCGTCTGTCTTAGCTTCGCCATTCGGCGCGTTGACGTTCTTCAGGTTAGAGAAACCGGTATCAGTCCTGGTAGTGGCATTGATAGCTACAAATGCCTCCCAAGCCCAGTCTTGGTACTATTGGGTCTGTTAGCATCCGACCTGGTCGGCGTTATTTTGAAGGGTGTTCTGCTTACCTTAGTTTCGCCAGTTATGCGATAAGCGTAGTAATAACTCTCAATCACTTCTGGTCGCAACCCGTACGCAGCATTGGTATAGTAAAAACCGTTCTTCTCATAAAAATCTTTCTGTTCCTTAGGGACTTTGGATTCATCCCAAGCGAATGACTCTGGGCCGATGCGGGTGAGACTGGAGTTGTAGGTGTTATAGCAGCCCTCGACAAGCTGGAGGCCGAAATCAATATACTCTTTTCGGCCAAGCTCCCTGCCACCGAGAATGAAGTTACCACCTGCGAAGCATGCTAGGTGCTGAGAATGCAAAGCTAGTTCGCCACCCTCCCATGCAGCGATGTAGGTTAGGTCGGGCCGCGACGACGGTGAGGATTTCAGGTGTTTGATGGATGAATCAGCGGCAAGTACCCATCTGAAAAAAGCTTAGCGTGATGCTCATCGGTTCTTGCAGATCGCGTTTCAACTCACCTGTCTTTATATTTTCCAAACCGTTCCCTGTCATATATGTACATCTTAAGAAGATATTCATAAAATGAATCATCGCCTGCCTCCCAGCTGACATCGGCGTGTTGAATAAGCCCTGTCTCAATGTCAAGGTCAGATCCGATAAGACCCGGGAAAGGCTCGTTTTTCTCTGGTTTGGGGCTAAGAAGGTGCTCTTCCGCTTTTTGGGCGAGTTTTCCATATTCTGGGTTGCCCGTCAAATCAGAAAGGCGAGTCCCTAAGAAAACAAATACTGTTAGAAGATGAAAGGCTACCTGTTCATTGCGGTAAACTTACATTCTAATACCAAAGTGCCGATGGTTGCAATCCCATTGGTTTTCCCACCATCCTACAAGCCATGTTAGCCCTGTCGATGAATGTAAGCGGAATTGAGAGGCGCATACCGTTTTTTGAGCTGTGATATTTAGCCCGTTCCATGGGATGCCGGATTTCGATTTAAAACCAAACTTTAAAACTTCTGCCAGAGTTTGTGATTGTTCTAGGAGAGCGTCCACTTTGTCGTCCTAAAAGCAACGCGGGTTAGCCTAAATCATGCCTGATAATAATACGCGATTAGAAATCCGTACATCAGAGGCCATATGAGAGAAAGGGCCCTTCAATAAATCATATCCGGAGATCATGCCGCCCAGGTAGCGAATAGTCGTCTCGAAGAGGCTGCACATGTAATCCGTCTGGGTATAATCGACGCTCTGAACATGGTCTAAAACTTGATCGACAACATCCTGTAGCTCCATAAGCAGTGCGGTGGACAGGGAATCGATAGATGTAGCGCCCCATCCATTTCTAAGGCAATGACAATTAATACAAGTATATATATAAAGAGCAAGCAGAGACAGGGGCACCGTACAGAGGGTTGGAGTGGCCGTTGGAAACAGGTTTCAATTCATCGTTGGGGTAAGCATGCTTCATATAGCCATTGAAACCATGTCTAAAGGCCTCTTTGACTGCTTCAATTTTATCGTCCGTACTGAGCGTGCGAGCTTCAAGCCGTTCCTGCGATGTAGGAAATCCTATGGAAGGGAGAGTGAGGCACGATAAGCCCAAAAGAATGGATAACCGCATCCTTACAGAGCGATATAAATATGTAGTGGTAAGGATAGACGAATAGAGACTGAGGTGATTGGAATTGTAGCTACCGAAAGCACGGTGCTAGCCCAACACTGTGACTTAATATGGAGGTTGGCTTTCCTCAATTTTTTTTTGGTCTCCTTGCCAGAGAGCAAGAGAAAAGAATAATGCGAGGCACAAAGATGGGCAGGAGATAATCCACCCCCTAACGAGGGAAGCGGCGAGTCTAAATATAATGGGAATTTCTTTTCCTTTAGACCTTGGCCTTGCTTTCTTTTTCTCGTGGCATATCCACCATGATTTTCATTGGGGATGCACCAGACACACCATCAGGCATAAATTCGGAAGGTATGGAAAAGTAACATAGTATTGTGGGCGCGTATTATCGGAAATCAACCGTACATACCACCTTTCTCCGTGCCTTGAATGCACGGAGTTGGATATCATGGGCGGGATTCCCAGATCTCGAAATGAAAAGGGATGAAAATGAAAAAAAGTAAAGTTTGAGAGCTGCACGATGATGCAAGATCATGCGAGATTAACAGATAGTTAACCCATCTAGATAAAAGATTTGCATGAACAACACACAGAGGCGAGCCGTTGGCTATTGAAAACAGAGTTACTCATACTGACCGTATGAGAGGAGGAACGTATACACCATCCCTGACTTGAGGATACCTCGAAACTGGTGAGTTTTACTCCGTACGGAGCACAGAGGCGATGACCTTATCCCCCCGCATCATAGTATTGTCAATGATGGTCCAGGACTTTGGAAGCAGACCAAATTTGGGAGGTTTATTGGAATATTTCTTTTTTCCTTGTCAGATGGCGCTTTAAGAACAAGGCTCCCCCTGAAGATGATCGACGGACTTATTTTAGCTTCTCGGCGAATCAGGTTTCTCCGGGCTCATTTCCCTTGGGCGGGAGAAAGTTTGTGCCTGAAGTCTGTGTCACATGCCGGGATAGAAAAACATGAAGACAGGTCATCGTGGGCAGCTTGCATACTATGTTGCAGCACCCTGGCTTGAATCAAATTTGTTTGTCAAAGTCTTTTTTTGTCCGACTCTCAAGGGGGTAAATGTTTCCTTGTCTCAGGAACCAACGCTCCAAGTTTTAGGTCTAGGTCGAAACCCGTACCACTCTGCGCTCAGTCACGTCGGCTTTCCCATGTGTGCGAACGCCGCTGCTCCAAGACTCTACTCCTTGTATTGGTCCTGTTTATTGCTTTTCATCTGCTCGTGATCGAGGTCGTGTGATCTTGTATGCGCGAAAGGTCAATGTGGTAGTTCTCCGCATATATATAGGAGGGGCAGAAGTCACCGCAACTATTCGGTCGGGGTGTCGAGAGTCGGTGATATCG
Source organism: Arthroderma sp. MBC 929 (assembly GCA_030789285.1). Taxonomy (NCBI): domain Eukaryota; kingdom Fungi; phylum Ascomycota; class Eurotiomycetes; order Onygenales; family Arthrodermataceae; genus Arthroderma; species Arthroderma sp. MBC 929. The sequence continues at coordinate 1,887 of JARJUX010000003.1, read as the reverse complement.
AGCAAGGGTGGTCAGGATAGAATCCAAATGACGCCAAGGGCGTTTTACCGCATAGAATGACCAGGTGCTGCGGAGTACTTCGATGTTCTTTAGGATGTTGTTGAACATCGAATCTCGTGGAGATCAGTTGGTCGGTCTTCGTGTCATGGGTTGCGTCGAAGTACCTCAACCCCACGTCCACCACCACCACCACCACCACCACCACCACCACCACTACCGCCGCTTCCTCCATTTCAGAATCCTCAACGGCCAAGCACTGACCAAAAGAATGAGTTTCTTCTTTTCTTTTTTAAGCACCAAGAAGCAAATAGGGCGGGCCGCTCGCAAGGGTATTGGTCGGATTTCAACTAAATAATCTGAATATGGTCGGCAACGGTGATGCTGCCAAACCTCATAGAACACTCGGCGGGGAGTTGGGTTGCATTATATCAAGATGAATGACAGAGTAGCGTGTGGTATTGACTACAAGATACATTCATCTGAAAAATACCACCTTGTTACCCATGATTGATTCGGCTCAGGCGTTTTCCGATGGGGAGAGCCTTGGTCCGAACACCCTTTAGTGTATGGTACTCAATCACCATCCAGGTGTCTTCCCGTCTGTTCTCCATAGAGACCCCGTGCTTGTTCGTTCACTTTCGGCATATACAGCACTGACTGCATATTCAACTCTCGTCCCGGTGCGGAAGGACACCCCGCACCTACATCAGTTCACACATGAATAGCTGATAGCCGGCTGCTCATTGCTTCAAGTGACGTCATCGCCTAGAACGTACTACTTGCTGTTGATATATCCATGAAAATGGGAGTAGCAGCAGTATTGGATATTCCCACATGGTAAGTCATGCTGAAAGGCCAGCCGCCCTTGCGTTTCATTGCATATAGGTCACGGCATGTATTCCCGGAGGGGAAGCCGTGGTTCTCTGTTCAATTTGCGCCGAGTCGTGGGAGATCTTGGTAGTGGCCTGTATCCCATTTATCGAGTCCCGCCCGCATATGGCCTATCATTACCTAGAGGCAAGAAAATGGGCTTCGTGTAAGCCCTGAAAACAGGTATGCGTGGATCGTCCTAGAGCTGGACTGAAAACAGCCATGGTATATGGCTAGCGACAGTTCAGTCTCCTCAAACATCGACGATGTTAATATAAATGGAGAGCCAGGATATTATCCAGGGGTAAGCTTGCCCAAGTTCAAAGAGAATTTGGAGAAGATCTTCTTTCGAGCCGACCTTGTAACTTAGTCGGAGTCAAACCGATGACCATTTCTACCTCCCAAGGCCCTGTTTTCTTGCGTAGCTTTTAAGCTGAGGCCAAGAAAACGATCGAAGTATTAACTCGCTCGTAACTCTGCTAGACCTCACATGGGAAGTAGTTGGGTAAAACAGGCAGTCATATAGTATTTGACCTATCCACAGTGCTTCGGAAGTCCTCTAAAGGAGTGCATGCAGAAATGGAAATGTTTCCTGCAAAATCCCAGGAGCTAGGTGGATGGATGGACGATCATACTGCAAGCTTAGATGGAACTGCCCATCATGCTAAATCCTGGGAATGTGTTCAGTTCTCGCGCCTATATTCATCAAGTTTTACTCATGACATGATAACCGTCTTCCTTACCTCTGTGTGGTAACCTGGTGGTTTTAGGCTTCTTATGGAGTTTCCTGGAGCAATGTCACGTACAATACTGGGGAAGAATATTCCATTAGCTCCTGTATAGTTTGCCAGTGTGAACCTCTTACCAAATGAGAAGGGTACAATCTGTCAATTGAGGTCTTGAGAGAAAATATGCAGCTCGTGGCCGTAAACCGCGCTGACAGACCCCTGGGATAGCGTAATCTGGTCCGATTGGCGTGAAATTCCCCCCTCGTATCGCAAAAAAAAAAAAAAAAAA